>ML265921.1:0-93291 GCA_005239495.1 Nicotiana undulata | reverse complement strand
TTTTTTTTTTTTTTTTTTTTTTTTGCAAAACTGATTTGTTATCCTAGATTGTTCTGATTCTATGATTAACTCTACTCAATTATGTTTAGTACCTCTATGTCCTCACTGTTTGTCCTAAAATTCAATCCTATACTATGCTGGTATTATCAGTTATCTCCTAATCCCATGAACCCTCTAAGTTGTTCCGATTCTATGCTTAACTCTGCCAACTATGTCTTCACTGTTTGTACATGAAGTTCATACACATGTGCTATGTATGTAGTATTAGCTCCTAAAAGCTTTTGTGCTTCTGTTAGTTATGTGCTGCACTATGTGTGCTGTATCTGTCCCCAACTCCCATTACCTCTGTGTGAGAGACTGTTGTTGAACTTGTTTGCTCTGTGATTATTCTGTTGTCTGTTTAAATCCTCAATTGTTTATACTGACCTTGTTCAAACTATTCTTTTCAAAACAACTCCTATTTTATAAGACTCCTTTTACTTAACTGGAACCCTTTCAGTATTGTTTTCCTATCTAAACATTTTCAAAACTATGTCAAGCACTCTCACTCTACTCTTAGGTTCTGCCCCTCCAGTGTATGACTGCTTTGGGATCCCTGTGAGATCCCTTTGAACTCTGACACACTGGGGCTGGCCCTTCCCCACCGCACTTACTCAGTTCTGGTTATGAAAGTTTGGGTATGAGCACTGCCCGGGATCCTTGAGGTCCTTAGGGAACTCTGACACACCTGGACATGAGACTGGCTATAAACTTGACATTTGAGGTTATGGAAGATCTGGTATCTTCAGGATACACTTGGGCCTTTTTCAGGCTCCCTATAGTTTAACCTTTTTTTCCATATTCATGTAATTTATTCAGCTGGTTTGTAATAATTATTGTAAACAAATATTGGGGATGGATAGTGAAATGAGTAGAGTAGCTATATAGTTATATGAATGTCATCGGGTAGAAAGCATGTTTTAGGCTTTACATTATCTATATTTGCATTAGAATCCATGTTTTAGGATCAACATATTCATCCAAATCATGCCAAACATGCATTAGACATCAGGTTACTAGGATTTCATGTATATTGTTTCAGCAACTCATCTGCCACTAATCCATGTTTATGTTTACCACTTAGAGATCCTGCTCCTAGGATAATAAACATAAAAACTGTTGCTCATGTGTGCACTCAGAAATCATGCTTTAACGATTCTGTAACTCTTATGTGCATTTAGAAATCACGTCTTAGGAATTCTGTGCATTTTGAGATTATGTCTTAACAATTCAACCATTTGTATCTGCATATTAAATACCATGCTCTAGGCTGTTCGCATTTGTTTAAGACACCTAGTTTAACTACTAATTCATGAAAAGGTGTAAAATAATCTCACATTGTGATGTGTTCTGGGTAAAACTGGTAACAATCTCGGCATTCTCAGATTTGTATCACCTAGAACAACATGCTTTTAGGTAAAAACAGTTTCTGAACTACCTAATAACTCTGTTAACTGTTGTTATGCACAATTCCACGCCTAGGAAAGCCTTAGGTAATCAATCTCAATAAAAATGGAAAATTGTTTGATTGTGTTTGCTTCCTAAAGACTCACAAGTTTAAAAATCAGTAGGCAACTGATTAGTACCCCGTTGTTGAGTTTGTAAAAATAGTGTCCTGCTTAGGATTATGTCTAATAAACTGCCTCTTGTTTGTGTTTGAGACGTGTTGTAATGTGCATTATCTGCGGAGGTAAATCTGAGACTCATAACTGCTTTCCTGCATTTATCTTATTAGTCCTACTTGTTCTTGCCTGTCGCCTAGAGTTTTATCCTTTTAAAACCTTAGGGGTTTGTCTAGAACTACCTATATCTAGGGGTCCTAAATTCCTCCAGGACCACAAGGAAGGGACGGGTAACAACACGCTTAGAGCTCGCTAAATAAAATTCTCTTAATAACCACTAAGGGGTGGGATAATGGGTAGAAATGGATATGATGACCGGTGCGCTAATTCCACGTGTATCCCCTCACTGAGGAGTAATTACCGGGCATTGTATTGATGTGATCCTATAGGATAAAAGACTTAGGACCTCCCCTATCCTTTACATATGTGTGCTTAGACTGAAAATCCTTTAAACTTTATTACATATGTGTGATTAGACTATGAATCGTTTCAGACCTTTATTTGTTTACATGTGATCTTAGACTGCCTATTTGCTACTTGAATGAATTCACAAAGTATGTTTGGCCGGGAACCACAGTTGTGGACTTTGAGGGATGTCTAACACCTTCCCCTTGAAGTAATTTTAAGCCTTTACCCAATCTCTGGTTATTCAACTTGCATTATAAGTGACCCTTAGTAGGTTCCCTAACGCACCTTAATTTGTTAGGTGGCGACTCTTCAAATCCATCACACCCCTTATCCTAAAAGGAAATGAGTTGTCCCAATAATGTCAAAAACCCTGACCGATCCGAAAGGAGAGGAAAAAGGGGGCGCCGACAGTCACCTGGAGAAAGTTTGACAGTTGAAGAAGGATCAACTGGGGGAATTGAAGTTGAAGGATGAAGATTTTCCTTCACATTTTATTTACTTACATAGCCCTAGAACTTTCATCTTTGGGGGTGTAAAAGCATTGGCCTTGCGGTGTTGTCTCAAAGACCTCTTTAGCCTTAGCCAGTTCAGCTTCGTGATCAAAGCCTGCTTGGCTGGCTTCAGTCAAAGTTTCAAAATGAGTATAGAGATAAGACAACTAACATCCATGGTTAATTTATCATCAAGAGATTCATACTCCCTCTCCAGTTGGTCAACTTCAGCTTTTAAGCTTTCTTTCTCTGCTTACACAACATCATTGGAGATCTTCAAAGGCTCCAAAGAAGATTCAAGGAATTTAATATTTTCAAAGGAGACACGAAGGCCTTCTTTAGCTTGTGTGGAATCTTGAACTAATTCACTCACATATACTTCATTTTGATTAAGAAGTTCTTTCAAAGCTAGAATCTCCTCTAAAGCTTCAGAATGTTGCTCAACAAAAGTAGCTTCCGTTTTATCCTTTTCCTTCTCCGCGTGATTTGCTGAAGCCTTCACCACCATTCAAAAATCGATAGTCTGAGTTGCTTCTCCAAAACTTATTTTTTCTTATCCAAAACCTCTTTTTCGGACTCTCAAACTGCGCCTTCTATTGTCATCTACCATACCTAATTCAAAAACATCCTGCTCCGTCCAAGCCAGCCTCCTCATCAGCTCCATACCTTTCAAATTGATCCATGAAAAAGAAGAGAAAAAAGTTCTATGAGTATGAAGGGAACGAAAAGAAAGGAGTAAGGAAAGGAGTTAAACCATGAGTGCTGAGTCAATCACACCATTTACTAGGGTAATTGAAGTGAACAACAACTCGGTCAGGTTTCTTCAGAAGGTTAACACCATCGGGGACTTCAATTACTTCTTGCTTCACCTTTCCCTTGTTGGAAGGGAAAGCTTCACCTTGAGAATTAGCAACGGGAGTACTAGGAGTCAGAGATAAAGCAACGAGAGGTTGTTCCTCAATAGCAAAGTTGAAGTCTCTATCACCGCAACCATCAAACCCTTGGGAAAATAATTCCTCAACTGGTTCCGAGGGGAGAACTGAAGCTGGTCAACTGTTTATTCCTCCAGAATCACCAACAAAGTATTTATAGTCTCGTAAACCAACAAAAAGGTATGCTTTTTGAAGCTCTAACTTGAGAAATATTTTGTTCATCCTCTAAGATTATTTGCCTTCCAGTTTGAGGCTTCTTCATAAGAGAGCCCTCTTCCTCTTCTTCCCCATCAGAGGCATGAGCTTTTTTAATGTTTTCTCTTCGAAGAGGACAAGATCAAAATATGCTCCTAAGCAGTGTTGACGTCAAGTCTAACAACATGAGTAGAAGAGAGAGAAACACCATGAATCCCAATTCCTACATCCAAAGAGTGGAATGATAAAAAAACAAAATTGACGAAGAACACGCACCGTCACGACCCCAAATCCACTAGTAGTGATGGCACCTAACCCAACCCTATAGGTAAGCCAACCAGTAACTATCCAATTCAAATGATATTAACGAGACAAATAAACGATAGTGATATACTGAATTTTAACATTTCCCAAGGACTGGTTGAACAAATCATGAGCTTCTAAGAATAGAGTTTACAAAGCTAAAATAAAATAAATACATAGTCTGTTTGAAAAGTACATAGACAGAGTTTTATAGATCTAAAGCTGCCACAAATAAGGGGCAGCTTCAACCGGAACGCATGTACATCTTCAATCCAGCTCCCATAAAACACAGCAACATCAACAGCCAACATCTGCATGCAAGGTGCAGAAGTGTAGTATGAGTACAACCGACCCCATGTACTCAATACGTAACAACCTTAACCTTAGGTTGAAAGCAGTGACGAGCTAACACAAGGTTGGGTTCAATACCAAAATCCCACAATAGTTCATAACAACATAAATAAAAGTATAAAAGAGGTATGTCAAAAGTAAAAATGCTCAGCTCGTTCACAGTTCCAAGAAATGGTCATTCTTTTCAAGTATCTCAATGAAAACCCCAAATCTCTTACCGAAAATGCCAAAAATACGAGCAAGTTTGAAAAAGTGTAATTTTCCAAATATCTTTTCAACAATAAATAAAAATATTTCATTTTCTTTCCAGATGACCAGTATGAAATACCTCTCTATGCCCACATATCAATGTGTATAATAAGTAATGAATGACGTGATACCGTATAACATGAGGAAAAATGCATCTCTATGCATCTATATATCATGTGTGCATGCAAATGCCATGTATCTCAGAGATGAATCATGTACTCACACTCTCAAAGTACTCAATCTCACTGCCTCACACTTTACACTCATCATGCTTAACCACTCGGTACTATATATGGACCATACGGGCCAGAGAAGATCCATCCTAGAATATATACATCACTGACCATCAGTCACTCAGTACCGAGGAAGGCCAATCCAGCCCCATGGAGAAGATCCATCTCCAGGTATATAAATGCTTCGGACAAGATCCATGTCTAGGGAAGATCCATCCCTCAATATAATCAACCGCGCTTACTAGGGGTGTACAGATTCCGGAGGGGCTCCTACAGCCCAAGCGCTATAATCCACATGGACAACTGACGTGCTAAAATATCGATATCTAGATCTGCACGGATAACTCACGTGCTATAGTATCAATATGCTCACAAACAGGCCCCGGCCTCACTCAGTCATCAATATCTCCAGTCTCACTCGCGGGCTCACAATACATGAAACTAGCCCGGCAAGAATGATATGATGTATCAATAAATAACAACTGAGACTGAGATATGATATGAATGCATGAATATGACTGAGTACGAAATATCAATGAAATCAGTGAAATGACAACAAGAAACGACCATTATGAGTCCAACAGTATCGGCGTAAAGCCTGAACATGATAACTAGCATGATTGACAGCTCGTTTACTTTATCGCATGGTGAAAATACGGATTTTAACAAAATAGGATTACTATACAGTGCCATGGAAAAAACAGAGTCCCATTTCACATAGTGCACGCCCACACGCCCGTCACCTAGCATGTGTGTCACCTTAATACCATTCACATAACATGTATTTCGGGGTTTCATACCCTCAACACTAAGTTTAGAAGATTTACTTACCTCGAACAAACCAATTCCAATATCGAGCAAGCCAAGCGATGTTCCACAAATACCATCTCTCTAACCAAAAACAACTCAAATACATCAAACAATACTAAGGGAACCAATCCCAATCCCAATCGTAAAAGATCAATGTTTAATCAAAAATCCAAAATCGGCCAAAAAGCCCAACCCGGGCCCGCACCTCGAAACTCGAATAAAACTCACAAAATCTGATAACCCATTCAATTACGAGTCCAATCATACTAATTTCACTCAATTCCAACTCCAAATCGAGTTCAAAACTCAAAAATTCATATATGAAACTTTAGGCCAAAACCCCCAATTTCCTCTTTAAAATTCATTAATCGAAGGCTAAAATCAAAAATAAGTTCATGAAATATAACCAAAACCGAGTAGAGAGCACTTGCCCCAATTCATATGGTGAAAATTGCTTCAAGAATCGCCTCAATCCGAGCTCCATAGCTCCCAAACTGTAAAAATGGATGAAACCCCTCGAAATAGATTACTTTATAATCTGCCCAGGCCTCCTCTTTCGTGAACGCGGGAAATTCATCGCGTTCGCGATGAATAAAACTCACACTGCCACAAAGACTCTACGGGTTCGTGATACACCCCACGCGAACGCGATGAACACTGTTGCCAAAGCTTCGCGAACGCGACTAACCTTACGCGATCACATGGAAGAACGCTCCAATTCCCAGCTGCCAACCTCAACACTACGCGAACGCGATCCTCCATACGTGAACTCGAAGAGGATTTGCCCCAGCTCCACGCGAATGCAGGACATACTTCGCGAACACGAAGAATAAAAGCTACTGCCATCAAAATACACTACACGTTCGTGACACTTGGCACGCGAACACGATAAAGAACTGAAACACTAGAAAACAGCAAAACACAACAGTGCCAAAATGAAAAAAAATAATCTGAAATCATTCTGAAACACACCCGAGCCCCACGGGACCCCGTCCAAATATACCAACAAGTCCCATAACATAACACGAACCTACTCAAGGCCTCAATACACACATAAAAACATCAAAACAACAAATCACGCCTCAAATCAAAATTTATGAACTTTGAACTTTTAATTTCAAAAACTCGCGTCGAAACATATCAATTTCCCAAATTTTGCACAAAATTTCCCAAATGACATGACGAAGCTATTCCAATACCCAGAACCACAATCCGAATCCGTTTCCTCAAAGTCAACTTTCGGTCTTATGAACTTTCCAAACCTTCAAATTTCCAATTTTTGCCAACTTGTGTCGAAACCTTCTAGAAACATCCAAATGCAAATTCGGGCATACGCCCGACTCCAAAATCACCATCCGGATCTAAAGTGATGTTTTATACGTCAATACCACACAAGAGGAGGGGGGGTGATTTGTGTGGTGTCCACTTTTCGAGTGCAGTCTCTATAGAAGAACCAGGTTCTTCTAGGTGTTCCAACTTCTACAGTTTGCGGAATAATAATTGCAGAAATAAAATTACACAACAATTTTACGTGGAAAACACCTGGCTCAAAAGGTGAAAAAACCACGACCTACTTCCCAGTAGGATTTTCCCAAACTCTTCACTATGTTAATGAGCCAAACAACATTTACAAAATAAACACTTTTGTAAACCTATGGACTAACTCTAATCCCCTTGTGGCAAACTAGCTTCTAGCTAATTGCGACAAACTTCAAGTTAACTCTAAGTTGAACACTGTGTACCTATTATAATTGCTTCTAGATAAAGCTGAAAGATACAATTTGTAATCACCTACTACAAACAACTAGACTCAAAAGATAACAGATGGAACTGGTTCTTTGAGTTGGTTCAAGTAGCTTTCGAGTCGCACAGGGATTCTTCACATGAACCGCTTGCAAAATTGCTTTGGTAATTTTGCTTTCAATTCTTGTTTCACTTCTGTGTATGTGCGCAACTCTTCTGAATACGAAGACCATCTCCTTATCAATTTGCAATCTTTTCGCTTAGGAGATAACCCCTTAATTCAGATATGATGTTTATCTCCTGCATATGGAATCCTCTCGTTCCATCTAGTCTGTTTATCTATGTTTACCCTGATGGACCTGGTTCAACTGTGTGGGCATTTGTCAAACTTCAAAACCATGCAGTGACTTGATTCAACAAATTCCCCCTTTTTGATGATGACAAACCCTGTGCTTAAACCTGTAGACACTTCAATCCAATATAGACACTTTTTATAGCATTAAGCATTTATCATGGAGAACCAGGTTCATTAGGTTATAAACATCATAGTTTTGTAAAGCACATCTTCCCCCTTTTGGCATCATCGAAAAGTTGCAAAATGATAAACTTAACAGATTTTTAATAATTACTCATGGCCATTGAGGCAACTGCAGGTGCAAAGCATGAATTAATCATCAAAAGAAACCAAAAAATGTAAGCTATTTAAGAAACTGAGATAAAATCAAGAATAGAATAGCAAAATTCATTGATTGGATAGCTGATCAGGCACCAAACACAAAAATAAATAAAACAGTCACAACCATGAGCAAAAAAAGCAAACAGAGCAGACTTAGACAAAACAATCCCAAACTGGGTCATAGAAGGGTTTTTGGAGGCACTGGACACCTAAGACTGGGAAGGGGTAGAGGTTGGGTTCTTTGCTTCAAGAAGGGAGATCATCTGTTGCAGTACACCCTCATTCTTCTCCTTTTCCTTAGCTAATTCAGCTTTGAGAGCATCCCGCTCAGCTTCAACCTCTGTAAGGTAAGTCTTTAAACGAAGGATCTCAGCATCCTTGACCTCACCTTCATGCACAAGCGTCCTGACCTTGCTATTCACAGGCATTTTCCTAGATGAACCAGGTTCATCCTCAGGAATATTCACAATGTAGTCACAGGTCAATAACGTGTTCTTCCCAAAGTGGTCCTTAGCAGTCGCCATTTCAGCCTTCTTCACATGTACCTTGAAGTGAGCAAGCACAACAGTTAGGATGAACTCATACGGTATAACATGTGCCTTGGAGCCATTTACAACCCTGTCTAGTAGTTGAATGATGAAATATGGTCAATTAATATGCCGACCACGGTACAGGCACTCCATGAGAGTGAGATCCATGTAAGTTTCAATATGCCTTTGCTCTTGCCTGGGCAGTAAGCACTTGATGACAAAGTCAAAGAATAGTTTGTGATGTGGCCTTATCTCACTTTTGAACATCGCCCTAGGCTCCATCTCCTTCTCATTCTCACTGAAGAACCTTGTGATTTGAAGGGCTGAAGGGAGTCCATCCAAGCTTGGCCACCTCTGCCTGGTGTAGTCATCATATCCCTCAGAGGGAATACCAAGTATCTCGCCCAGTTCTTTGGCATCAAAAGAGATCTCAACCCCCTGTACCTTAGTGGAAACCCTTCCATCCTTGACTTCTGCATTTTCCATGAATTCCACAAGCTCATTTCTTGCCAGCCTGCCGTCAAGATGAAGTACCAGGTCCTTCCAACCCTGCACATCGAAGGTGTCACCAAGAAAGATCATCCCAGATTCTTCAAGATCCCTGAACAACTTTCCTTTCAAAATAGTACGTTTTCCAAAGTTTGTTAGCTTATCAGTTTCCCCACCAGATTCATCTGCTTCTTTTCCACTCCACTCAGCATCATCATTGATTTTAACCTTCTTTGGTTTAGACCTGGTTCGCTTGGCAATGGTTGAAGGTTTGGAAGACACAGAAGCTGACTTCTTTGAAGAAGTCTTGGCCTTCTCGGGCTTGGGTGTCTCAACCTCAAATTGAGCCGGTTGTTCCTCTTGATGGACCAGGTCCATCTCATCAGCATCAATCTAAACTTCCTCAACAGGCTCGCCAACCTTTGCCTTTCCCTTGGCAGCTTTCTTCTTTTTTCTCTCCCTTAGAGCTTTTTCCATCTCTTCTTCACTTTGCCTGATAGTACTTCTAGTAGCACGACTCTTAGGGGCAGGAGCATCAGCAGTTGAAGAGGAATTTCTCTTCTTGGTTTGTACTGGAGTATTAACTTTCTTGGCTTTGGGGTTCTCCTTTTCTTGGGTTTGTAGCTTTCCCCCAATTTTCTCATCAAGTCAGCCAAGGTTTCTTCAATAGATGAACCAGGTTCATCAACGCATGTTGTAGACTTTCCAATCCTGCTGCTTTTTCTCCAGAGTTGCTTCCCCCTAAGTTCTTGACACCCTCTTCAGAAATCATAGGAGAGGGGCCACATATCGCCAGTGTAACACCTTCCTTCCCAATTTCCCTTTCAGACACCCCTTCTCCCTTCTCCCTCTCTCTCAAAATCTTTATTTTTACCAATTTTCCTTCTCCTGTCCGGTACTTCTACATCTACTACAGACCCAATTAAGATAAACATGTTTTCAACTATTTCAGGATCAGCCCTAATTTCAGAGGTTACCTTTTCAGTGTCGGATGAACCAATTGCTTATTCCTCATTTGTAGATTTGAAAGACTCGCTTGAATTCTCAGAGTCTTGGGCCTGACTTGCCTGAAGTTTTTCGTTTAATTTTTTAACAAGAGAGCCAGAGGCAACTGTTTTCCTAGCTAGCATTTTCACTCGATGTTTTCTGGGGACTCGAGTAGGGCTTTGGTGTAACGGATGGAGATGTTTGGGGAAAAGGAGTGGGTTCAGAAACTGGAGAGTTTTGAAGGGTGGAAGAGCTTGATGGAGATTGTGTGGAAGAACTGTGTTGCGATGGGGAATTAGAACCAGTATCGTCAAGAGCGATACTGTATCCAGGAGTGGTGGATGAAGATGTAGCAGGGGGAGGTGTGGAAGACATGTTTATGAAGCTTTGGAAAGTAAAAGGGCTTTCAACACTTTTTGTTGTAGAGAATAAAGAACTTGGTTCGGCGGTTATGCTTTTTGTTGAAGAGAGAATGAGAGATTAGAGAGGTAATTATGGCTTTTTAAAGATGTGGTTAATAAATGTGCAACTGGCTTAATTCTTGGTCAAGTGGGAGTCTAATCGGTGCAGGAGTGTCAGTGGATTTGACAGTTATGACTCCCTACAATCTAGGCTAATTAAGCTTTGATGGAACTCTTTGGAACGGGTTCATTTTGAGATAAAGACTGACAATTTGAAATAGGCCAAATATAGATAGAGTCCTGCTCATGTGTGACTAAAGTTATTTCAATAAGTGTTTAGTGATGAGCACGTACCTTGTCAGTCAGATGAATCAGCCACGATGAACCAGGTTCATCGTGTTGAAGTCTCTTGTTTTGGCCTCAATTAACAAAAATAAAAACATCATTAGCAACCAAAGAATCATATTAACACATGTCAAGTGAGTATGACATTGAAGACATGAAACTGAGCAATGATTAATCTGGTTAGTTACATATTTCAGTGATTGTAGCCAAAAAAAAAATCATATTTTTGTTTTGTTTTTGTATTTTGTTTTTGAACTAGTTAATTTAGGTGATCTTAATCATCCCTAATTCTAGCATTTTTCTCTCAAAATGCTCCCTACTTAGTGCTTTGTAAAGTTATCAGCAATTTGTTTGTCAGTAGCACAGAATTCGATTGAGATCATTCCCTTCTCATAGTTATCCCTTAGGAAATGTTGTCTGACATCTATGTGCTTGGTTCTCTTATGATGAACTGGGTTCTTCGTCATACTAATAGCACTAGTGTTGTCACAGAAAATAGGAATGCACCCAACCTCTATACCAAAATCCATTAGTTGTTTCTTAATCCACAACAGCTGAGCACAACATGAGGCTGCAACCACGTATCCAGCTGAGTTCTGTTTCTTGGTGGCCCAAGACACAAGACAAGAGACCAAAAAATGAGCCATGCCTGAAGTACTTTTCCTGTCAACCAGGAAACCTGCATAATCTGCATCAGCATATCCTACAAGGTCAAAATTACTACCTTTAGGATACCAAAGTCACATATCAGTGGTGTGTTTCAAATATCTCAGAATTCTCTTCACTGCAGTTAGATGGGACTCCTTTGGATTTTCCTGAAATCTAGCACAAAGCCCTACACTGAAAACAATGTCAGGTCTGCTGGCAGTGAGATACACTAAAGACCCAATCATCCCTCTATACAGCTTTTGATCAATGAATGAACCAAGCATCCACATCTAATTTTGTGGCTATTGCAATGGGGGTGTCTATTTCTTTTGAGTCTTCCATTTTACATCTTTTGAGCAGTTCTTTCATATATTTTTGCTGGTGGATCATTGTTCCATTTGAGTTTTGTTTAATTTGCAAGCCTAAAAAGAAATTTAGCTCACCCATCATACTCATCTCAAACTCATTCCCCATAAGTTTAGCAAATTCCTTACTCAATTTTTCAGAAGTTGCCCCAAATATTATGTCATCTACATATATTTTTACTACCAGGAGATCCTTACCTTTTTCCTTTAAGAACAAGGTGTTATCAATTTTACCTCGTTTGTAGTCATGTTCTAGCAGGAATTTAGATAGCCGCTCATACCATGCTCTTAGTGCTTGCTTGAGTCCATACAGGGCCTTTTCAAGTTTATACACATGATAAGGTGTCTCCTTGATTTCTAATCCTGGAGGCTGCTTGACAAATACTTCTTCCTTTAGGTAGCCATTGAGGAAGTTGATAACTTGGATTTTTGCCTTGTTTTCCGTTCTTCTAGACCTAAGTTTTGGTTATAATTATATACAAAGTAGCCCCGAAAACTTATAGGTTGTGCTTGGTGAAGGATTGAACCAGAAAAGATGACATTCAGTCAAAAATAGGCTCAAAACAAGAGTGAATCCATCACAAGCACCAAGGACAACAAAAACTGAACAAGTAAAAAGCCACATCGGCCGCGGTCCGTGGTGACATGATTTAGAGAGGTGGATTTCTTAGGTCAGCTCACCGTGGCCGCTGTTCTCATTTCGCGGTCCGCGGTTCTAAGCTTCAGAGAGGTGGAATTCAAGGCATATCTCACCGCGGCCGCGGTCGAGCATTTTCAGAAGCCCAGTGGTTAAGCACCCAGTTGCCTTTCGCGGACCGCGGTCGTGTTTTCGCGGTCCGCGGTGGTCCCGCAGGGGCATTTTTGTCTGAAATGCTGGCGACTATAAATAGCTTATTTTGTAATTTCTTTAGATATCTTGTAATTTCTGAAGTAGAGAGCACGTGAATACTTTTGGGTTTTCATCTTTTAAGATATTATTGTATTTTTAACATTGAATCTTCAATATCTTTATTAAGAATCAATTAATGGGTTCTCTTTCTTCTCTATCATTGCTTCTATCTTTGATTATGAGTAGCTAGACCCATTAGCTAGGGTTGTGGCTCAACCCTAGTGTGGGTATATAATGGGTTTTTGAAATTAAGGTTGGGAAATTAATGGGTGTTGGCTATTTAGGCTAATTGAGGGTTCTTATTGCCATAATTAGTGGTTGCAAACACTAATTAGCCTTTCCATGACTTGGGTCCTTCTTGAGAAAGAGGACTTGAGTCTAGAAAATTAGCCTAATAGGAAATTAGGGCATTATCAAGAGATTGGTAGTCCCAATCAATTGGGTTAAACCCAGAAATGGTAAAACCCTACTTGAGCCCTAATTAACGGGTTAAACCTCGAGAGAGTAATGCCCTGCCTAAACCTCAATTGCTTGATTAATTGACACTCAATTGGCCTCGAGAGAGGTAATTAGGGCAAAGCCACTCAAACTACCGAGAGGTGTAGAGTGGGTATGTTCGTGCATTGGTTATAGCTGTATCCCAAATCAATATCCCAACCTTAGAATTGAAATCCGTTATGTATCCACCTAGGCAAAGGTCACGACCCTAGTGCCTTTATCATCATCAGAAACAACACCAAAAATAATATAGCCATTACTTAGCATACAATCAGTAGAATATAATTAGCATAGCTCAAACCAAGCAAATGTTTAGAAGTGCAATTAGAAACATTCGACCCTTCTAGATTACTTGGACACTCACTCCCACTATAGACTCCCTGTGGATTCGATTCCGGCCATTCGGGTAAAAGCTACACGATCCTTGCCTTCCTATTTATATAGTAGTGTGGGTGAGGTGTGATCACTTTTTGGCGCCGTTGCCGGGGAGACTAACGGTGTGACTATCTTTATGACTAGAAGCGTAGCGTGTTTTTCCTTCCTTTTATTTTTTTTTTAACTTTCTTGTTTTATTTAGTTAGGTATAATGGTTGATCCACTAGGAAATGTGATTCAGGGGGAGGAGGTATATGATAATCAGGAAGAGGAAATCAATCAACTTCCTTCACAAAGAAGGGGCCGACAGGCCAACAACCAAGATGATATTCCAGACCCTCCCCCACCTTTGCCTCCTAGAGCTGACCCTCGGGTCCTACCAAACGAGGGGTACGCAAGTGCCATTGTCCCGCCGAGGATTCGGGCAGGGAACTTTCAAATCACTAATTTTATGCTTACTCTCGTTGAACAGCGAGGGTATTTCACCAGGGCCGCGCACCAAAATGCCTACAAGCATCTCAAGGGCTTCGTGGATACTTGTTGGGGGAGTAAGCAAACAAATGTCTCGGAGGATGCACTTAGACTCCGATTGTTCCCCTTCTCTCTTCGGGGGAAGGCACTAGATTGGTTGGAGCGTCTTCCAATCACTCAATCTCAACTTGGGATGAACTCGCGGAGAAATTTATTGCAAAGTTCTTCTCCCCAAGTCATATGGCGGCACTCCGTGATGAGATTTTGGCATTCAAACAAGAGCCAAATGATCCATTGCACGAGATATGGGAACGATATAGAACCATGGTGAAGGAGTGTCCGAATAATGATATGACCGAGGCTATGATACAACAAACCTTCTACCGAGGAATCAACACCGTAAACCAATGTGTTGTCAACCAATTGGCCGGAGGTAATTTCATGAAGTTGACCTACCCGGAGGCATGTGAAGTTCTTGATGAAATGGCCGACACATCTTCGGCTTGGCAAAGTAGAGCGAATGTGCCTCAAGGGGAGACCGGTGTGAATAGTCTCCACAAGGAACTCCAAGAGCAAGGGCAAGCAATTGCCGAGCTCACAACAACCATGACCCAACTTTCTAAAGCCCAACTCCAAAAATTTCAAGGGCCGAAGCAAGTGAATGCTATGGAAGGAGTGAATATGCAAGGAAACCAAAGGAGACCCCGGGGGAGTGCTAGGCAAAACCGTGGAGATCAAGTTGATCAAGGGCCGAGTGGTCATGACCAAGATGAGGGTTATGATGACCAAGATGAAGATGTTATGTATGAAAACAACTACCAAGGGAAAGGTAATAGTCAAAGCAACAACCAAGGTTGGAGAAATCAGGGTAATAATCAAAGCTGGGGGAATCAAAGGCCACGAAACTGGAACAACAACAATGCTAGGAATTGGGGCAATATCAATGATCGTCAATGGAACAACAATAATGACCGGCAGTGGTGTAATAACAACGAGGAGAATTAGAGTGGAAGAAACAACAACAACAATTGGGGAGGCGAAGGTAGTCGGGGTCGGGCTTTCAAAGGCCCCCGATGTACCAACAACCAAGCGACCCTCCTCCATATCAATCTCAAAGTCAAAGTTCTTCAAGCTCGGATATGGGTCGAATAGAAAATATGTTCAAACAGATGATGGAGAAGAATGCAGTCTCAGACGCCCAGTTGGCCTCCCACAATCCCTCTATTCGGAATCTCGAAATACAAATGGGCCAAATCTCACATGCCTTAAACACACGCCCGAAGGGTGCACTACCGAGTGATACGGTGGTGAACCCCAAGGGTGGGAATAATAACAATACCGGTCACGCCATGGTGGTGACTACAAGGAGTTGAAAAGGTGGTGAAGCAAGTACTTCGGGGAAAAAGAAGATTATTGTTGATGATGAAGACATGCCTCAAAAAGAGTCACCGGTTGATGTGGAACAAGTGATGGTTGAGCCAAGAGAAGGTGAAGTAAGAATTGACATTCATGACAATAGGGAGAACTTGGAAAGGAATGTGAACCCGTCTAGGGAACAGATTATTGACATGCCGGAGCCAGCGGCCCCACAAGCCAAGGCACCATTGCCTAGGCCACCTCCTCCCTACCCTCAGAGATTGGCAAAACAAAAGCAAGAGATCAGTTCAATAAGTTCATTGATATGATGAAGAGTCTCTCCATCAACGTACCATTGGTAGAAGCTTTGGAATAAATGCCTGGATACGCTAAGTTCATGAAGGACTTAGTGACTAAAAAGCGATCCATGGAGTATGAGACCATCAAGATGACTCACCAAGTAAGTGCTATTGTTCACTCCATGGCACCAAAACTTGAGGATCCAGGTGCCTTTACTATTCCTTGCACAATTGGGAGTGCATAGTTTGCAAAAACTCTATGTGATCTTGGGGAAAGTATTAATTTGATGTCGTATCCTGTATTTAAGACTTTGGGCATCAGATAACCTAGGGCGACCTCTATGCGTTTGCAAATGGCGGATAGGTCGATGAAGAGGCCCTTAGGTATTATTGATGATGTGCTAGTGAGAGTGGACAAGTTTATATTGCCAGCAGATTCTGTCATCCTTGACTGTGAGGTTGATTTTGAGGTCCCCATTATCTTGGGGAGGCCTTTCCTTGCCACCGGGAAGGCCTTGGTTGATGTTGAAGCTGGGGAACTCACATTCAGAGTGGGTAATGAGAAAGTGGTCTTTCATGTATGCAAATCTATGAAGCAGCCCAACAGTACTGAGGTTTGCTCTTTTCTGGACCTCGTGTCTGAGGTTATTATTGATGATGCCAGTGCTATGATCCATATTGATGACCCTGTGGAGTTGGCCCTATTGAATCATGAAGACTTCGTGGTGGATGGTATGATTGAAAGCACCCATGCCCTTCAAGGCATGGGGTCTTATTCTTATGCTCCAAGAAAATTGTCATTGGACTTGGAGAACCGGAAGACTCAACCAACAAAGCCCTCAATTGAAGAACCTCCGAATCTGGAGTTGAAGCCACTTCCTTCCCATCTCAGGTATGAATATCTTGACCCCTCATGTACTTTACTCGTTATTCTTTCCTCTTGCTTAACCCAAGTGCAGGTAGAATCAACTTTGAAAGTGCTAAAGAGGAGGAAGAAAGCAATTGGGTGGACTTTGGCGGATATTCGGGGTATTAGCCCCGCCTTTTGCATGCACAAAATCATATTGGAGGATGGGGCCAAACCCTCCGTGGAACATCAAAGAAGACTCAATGAATATATGCAAGAGGTGGTGAAGAAGGAGATTATAAAATGGCTCGATGCGGGAGTTGTCTATCCAATTTCAGATAGCGCTTGGATCTCTCCGGTCCAATGCGTTCCGAAAAAGGGTGGTATGACGGTGATAAAAAATGAAAAAGATGAGATCATCCCCACAAGAACAGTTACCGGATGGCGGTTGTGTATGGACTACCGCAAGCTCAACAAGGTGACCCGCAAAGACCATTTTCCTCTACCATTCCTTGATCAAATATTGGATAGGCTCGCGGGCCGGGCCTTCTATTGTTTTCTCGACGGGTATTCTGGATATAATCAAATTTTGATCGCCCCAGAAGATCAAGAGAAGACTACTTTTACTTGCCCATATGGCACTTTTGCCTTTGCTCGTATGCCATTCGGGCTTTGCAATGCCCCGGACACCTTCCAAAGATGTATGATGGCAATCTTCACCGACATGGTGGAGGACTTTCTTGAAGTGTTTATGGACGACTTTAGTGTCGTCGGTGATTCTTTCGAAGAATGCTTGGGTAATCTTGATAGGGTCCTTTCTCGTGTGAAGAAACGAATTTGGTCTTGAACTGGGGAAAATGCCACTTTATGGTGGAAGAGGGAATCGTATTGGGCCATAAGATTTCAAAAAATGGCATTGAGGTCGACAAAGCAAAGATCAAGGTTATTTCAAAGTTGCCACCACCTACTTCAGTGAGAGGAGTCCGGAGTTTCCTTGGCCATGCCGATTTTTACCGGTGCTTTATCAAAGACTTCTCTAAGGTGGTCAACCCATTATGCAAGTTGCTTGAGAAGGATGCTAAATTCATTTTTGATGAACATTGTATTCATGATTTTGAAATCTTAAAACACAAGCTCACTACTACTCCCATCATCACGGTGCCAGATTGGAATGCACCCTTTGAACTTATGTGTGATTCAAGAGATGTTGATGTGGGTGCTGTGCTTGGACAAAGGGTGAACAAAGTTTTTTATCCAATCTATTATGCCAGCAAGACAATGAATTCGGCCCAAATGAACTACACAGTCACAGAGAAGGAGCTTCTAGCTATAGTCTTTGCCATGGAGAAATTTCGCCCTTACTTGATGGGTGTCAAGGTCATAGTTCACACTAACCATGCGGCACTCCGGTACCTCATGACCAAGAAGGATTACAAGGCAAGGCTTATGCATTGGGTGTTGCTACTACAAGAGTTTGATTTAAAGATCGTGCACCGAAAAGGGAGTGAGAATCAAGTAGCCGATCACTTGTCCCGGTTGGAGGAACAACGACGTCCTTGTGACGAACTTGAGATCAATGATAGTTTAACGGATGAACAACTCCTTTCAATGTCAATGCAATAGATACCATGGTTTGCGGATATTGCTAATTACCTCGTCACCGGAGTTGTCCCTTATGAGCTCTCTTCGAACAAAAGGAAGAAGCTTAGAAGGGACAACTTGGATTTCTATTGGGACGAGCCTTATCTTTTCAAGATTTGCACCGACGGGGTGATTTGGAGATGTGTACCGGAAGAAGAGCAACTAGCTATCCTTGAGTATTTCCAGTCCTCACCGTATGGTGGTCATCATGGAGGGGCGAGAACTGCCTCTAAATTGCTTAGTTGTGGGTTCTTTTGGCCCACTTTGTATAAGGATGCTAGCGATCTAGTAAAAAGGTGTGATGCATGCCAAAGAACCGGGGGAATTTCCAAAAAGGACGAGATGCCTCTAAATTCAATTCTTGAAGTGGATATCTTTGACGTTTGGGGCGTCGACTTCATGGGGCCATTCGTGAGTTCATGTGGAAACACGTACATCTTGGTAGCGGTTGATTATGTGTCTAAGTGGGTGGAGGTTGTGGCCTTACCAAATAATGAAGCGTGGAGTGTGATAGCCTTTCTCAAGAAGAATATCTTTACTAGGTTTGGCACTCCACGAGCCATCATCGGTGACGGGGGGTCACATTTTTGCAACAAAGCCTTCGACTCCTTGCCTTCCAAGTATGGGGTCAATCATAAAGTCACTACCCCATACCACCCTTAGGCTAGTGGCCAAGTTGAAGTATCCAACATGGAGATAAAGAGCATTTTATCCAAAATGGTTAATGCGAATAGGACCGACTGGGCCAAGAAATTAGATGATGCTCATTGGGCTTACCGAACTACTTACAAGACCCCAATTGGGATGTACTCGTATCGTTTGGTCTTCGGAAAGGCTTGCCACCTTCGGTTGGAATTGGAGCACAAGGCTATGCGGGCCTTGAAAAAGTTGAATGGATTGGGATGTACCTGCAAATCTTCGGGTGGAGCAATTGAATGAGTTGGATTAGTTTAGATTCCATGCATACTCCAGTTCGTCCTTGTATAAGGACAAAATGAAGTACCTACATGACAAATATGCTCGAGGAAAATAGTTCAAGGTTGGGGATTTGGTATTACTGTTCAATTCTCGGTTGAGGTTATTCCCAAGAAAACTCAAATCCAAATGGAGCGGACCTTTTGAAGTGGTATTTGTTACTCCCTTTGGGGCTCTTGACCTCAAGAACAAAAGTGGTGAAGTCTTCAGAGTAAATGTTCACCGGGTCAAGCACTATCTTGGCAAGATCGATGATAGCCACGTGGTGGCACTTCTTCATTTGAAATGATCTTGATAACATGCGTCGTGCCGCGACGTTAAATTAGGCGCTTCATGGGAGGCAACCCATGTGTCTTTATTTTTGTTTTCTTTTGTTTTTTCTTGGTAGAATAGGATTCATTTTTGCACTTACTGGTTTTTGGATGTTGAAGGATGATTTTGACACATGAAATTTGGTTAAGTATAGAAAAAACAAGTCTCTGAACCTTGCTTCGGGGCCGCGGTCATCTTTTCGCGGTCCGCGAAGGCAAGTTACTGCAAAGTGCCTCTCTGACCCTTGCTTCGCGGCCGCAGTCATCTTTTTGCGGTCCGCAAAGGCAAGTTACTGCAAAGTGCCCCTTTGAACATACCTCACCGCGGCCGCGGTCGATTTTTCGCGGACTGCGGTGACTCCTTGCAGAGCCCAGCATAAGTGACTGACCGCGAACCGCTATCGATTTTTTGCGGTCCGCGGTAGGTAAGAGGGGTGGTCCCCAACTCTTTTCTATAAATAGGCATTTAGGGTTTCATTTCTTACTTTACGCACTTCAAGTTCTCAGAGCATCCTTGGACTGTTTCTTTCTCTTACATCCTCTGAACTGCATTGCACTCATTCAAATCATCATCCAAGCATCTAGTAAGTGTAATTGTGATTAATTAACTTCTTAATTTCTTTATTTTCCTCATTAATTGATAGATTTTCTCTTCTTTTTCATAATTTTTCAACTTTAGGTTTTAAAAATGTTAGGGTTAGTCCAAAATGTTCATTTTAAACCCTTGGTATACAATTACACTGATTAAACATGGAGGGGTTAACTAAATGAACATTTTAGCATGGAAATGATAAAAGTTTGAAAACCCTAGGCAATTGCTATTTTCGCGGTCCGCGGTCCATGTTTCGCGGACCGCGGTGCCTGTGTGAACCAGCCCTTACCTGATCTTCGCGGACCGCGGTCGATGTTTTGTGGTACGCAGTCCCTGTTATTCAATAAGGCAGCTCTATGATTCTGAAGCACCGCGACCGCGGTCACTTTTTTGCGGTCCGCGGTGTGAAGGTTTAGATACTTAAGTTCTTCAGGGGTTACCCACCGCGGTCCGCGGTGGCCTTTCAATTGAGCATCTGGTCTTTTAGTTCAACTGTAAGTGTTTGTGCAACAGTGTTTTTTGATACTAACCATGTTCACCTGTGTTTACTTTGCAGCCAATGGTTCAATCACGAGGCGGAGGGAGAAAACAAACTGGTCGAGGAGATCCTCAAAGGGGGAGAGGCCTGGGGGCACCTAGGCAACCCTCCAGAGTCACAATTCCTCCTCAATCATCCCGACGGGTTACTCATGCTGGAGACTCCTCTGCTTCACCATCAGGTAGTGAGTATGCACCATCGGAGGAGACCTCATCGCAGTCATCTCCTTTGGAACCTGCCTCCTCTCCCCCAGCCCCAGCTCAAGCAGCTGAATCAGCCTCCAATGGCCATTCATACTCTACTTCTCCTATATCCTCCCTATCTGGGGAGCACTCAAGTGAGGATGATGTGGATGCACCAGCGGTTGAGGGGGTCGAGCGTACTCGGAACCCAGATGTTTTGAAAGACCGATTTGTCAGTGAGTCGGCCTTTCATAGGTTCAGAGAGTTATGGACCACACGTTCACTCATACTGGAGCGAACATTCTCACTCAAGGAGTTGGCGTCCCACAACCCCGAGGTGAAGCGGCAGTTCAGGGAGCAGAAAGGTTGGATCTACTTCAATGAGTTCCTCCCGGATGCAAATGAGCATATTGTGAAAGAGTTCTACACCAACTTGCTATTTCTTGAAAAGGACTCAAAGGCATCCAAAGTCCAGAATTTAACAGTGTCGTTTGATGGGTAATCTATTAATGAATATTTGGAGATGGATGATGTGGATGACTCTTTATACCGGGAGAAGCTTGCAGAAAAGGATGCAGCTCGGAATTGGTTGGCTATGCACTTGGCTAGGCCCGGGGAGACTCAGGATTGGCTACCTGCTGGGAAGACTATTTCCAGTAAGACCCTTAATTTTGAAGCTAAGGGGTGGGAGACTTTTGTGTGCTGCAGGCTGGATCCAACACACCATGAAACCACACTTCCCCTCAGTCGAGCTGTGCTGGTTGCTTCTATTATGGCTGGGGACCCCATCAATGTGGGGAATGTTATGTCCGAGGTCATCAGCCGGGTCGTCAGACAAGGTGATACATCTTACCCTTTTCCTCATTATCTGACTATGTACTGTGAAGACCAAGGGGTGACCAAGAAGCGCTTTGACACAAAAGTCAAGCCCAAAGCAACCTTTTCTTGGTATGATTTGCTGGATGATGACAACCCCAAGAAGAAATCCAAGGGTAAGTCCGTTGCCTCCACTGGCCAATCTGAAGAGCCAGTGGTGGTGGTGGAATCATCTCTCCCCCAGCCGGCTATTCCAGAGGAGGCTCCAGGTCCTTCTACCTCCACCGGTCCAGACATTCCCTCCACCAGAGCCTATCCTATGACTGCCCACAGACTCAATCAGACATTGACAAGCAACAACAATTGGATGCAGTCAGCGACTACAAAGCTGTCTGCAATCTCTACGTCTGTGGCAACCCCAGCTACTCCTCCCACACCACAGGTACCACAGTCTATTGAGGACACACTAAAGGAGATTCTGGAAAACCAGAGGAAGATCTTGGAGGCAGTGGGAAAACATGAGACCGCATGACAAAGCTGGCAAAGGAAACAACGAAGCTGCAGAGACTCGTGCTTCAAATGAGTCGGTGGCTGAATTGAGGAAAGAGGTGGACAAGCTCAAGGGGGATCAGATACCTCTGGAGATGTTACAAGCAGACCCCACAGAGTAGCAGCCAGTGCAGGAGGAAGAGCGGGGGAGGCCAACGAAGAAGAGGAAGGTCATGTCCCGTACAGAGGGCATTAAACTTGTGATGGCAGACCCTCCCACACAGAGTCAGGCTTCCGAGCAGATACAGGCCCAGGGCCAGGAGACCCAGACCACCGGAACTCCACCACAGGTACCAGCAGACCCAAGCCCATCATAGTCCCAAGCACAGGCAGACCCTATACTATCTCAGACACAGCAGCATGGACAACAGCAGGCCGAGGGCCAATAGGGAGTTTTCTTTAATCTCTATCTCTCTCCCATATTTTTGTGCAATCTTTTTGATACATAGCAGTGGGGACAATTCTATCTCTTAGTTGGGGGAGTGGCCCTATAGGCATTTCATTTAATGATAATCGGGTTGTATAATGCAGACAATTTTTCTTTCGCTTCCTTATGTTTTATTTTCCATTTTGGCTTGTAAATAAGTTTACTATCCTAGTAATTTTATAACTTCTTACTTTTTGGTATGTATAAGTTAACTCTTCATTGTAAATATTCATCCCCTATGTATATTCGTCTAATTCCCCTCATGTACATATTCATTCCATCCCATGCATGTTACTTTACGCACTTTTTCAATTTTATAGCTTCTTATTTTTCTTTATTAGCTTCTTGTTTTGAATTTTGCGTGAGCAATAAACCTTTGGTTTTCTTAACTCCACGATTCTTTCCAAAGGTGGAATTTGTGTGAACCGGGTGGCTCTTCCCAAGGATTGATGGTGTGACAACCTTCTTAAGGGTTTGAGTCTGTTTTTCTCTTTTTGGTCTTGTTTTTCTTCTTTTTCCTTTTTCTAGTGAATGAATAACAGTGCCTCGAGAAAAGCTTCACTTGAGCCTAACACATTTTCCTTTGATCCCATGGTCAAAGACAAACCGTTGTGTTTAGGATGGTGATAGTGAAGATCTTGAGACTCTTGTGTTGGTCGATAATCATCGGGTGGTCCTTGGGGACCATTTTGCTATCAAAACATGGCTAAGGTCGTTGTGGGCCCTCGACTCGGTTTCTGCAGCAATCCCCTAGAATTGAGGGGTGAGAAATTCGAAATTGCAAGTCCAAGTCCTGTGCCACTAGTCTAGAACTTGCCCTGAGTGTTGTCTAGGCAAATTTCTAGGTGCAATTTGACTTGAGAGGTGACTATAGGCCTTCCTTGGCTTGAACAACGCATTTAAACACTTCCATGGCCTTCCAAAGACAAATTCCCTAGTCAACCCTTTTGAGCTTTAAACCCTTTCTTTCAAAAACCAAGCTACAAGCCTTCAACCATTCTTTTACCCTCTCTTGGCACCCGATCTTTCCTTGGCGCTAGGCAAAAAGCATAAATTTGGGGGAGAGACGAGGGATGTGATGAAGTGAAAAAGAAGGAACAAAAGAAAGAAAAGAAAAGGGGGCAAATGAAAAGAACGAAAAGAAAAGAATGCACAAAAAGAAGAAATACAGGGAATTGATAAAAAAGTGTTACCAAAGGTTTAGAATTCATAAAAGGAAGAAAAGTGGCAAGAATGAACAAAAAGGCGTGACAATGTGTCTCTCCAACCCTGTGCGAAGATAAAATGACTCAAAAGGGTCAAGAAAATGTGAGAATAGTTAAAAATGAGGTGCTTAAGGAAAGATAGAACTCACTCTGACCAAATACTTCCTACCCTTAACCAACAGCCGTCATCATGTTTCCACAAATGCCCTGTATGATCTCAAGTCGAGTGAAGCCTATATTAGTGGTGATTTACACAAAGGGCAAACCTATGGTACTTTGAGCCGGACTTCGGACTTTTTATTTGATGAGACATGAGTGATTTCCCATATTCCTCGTTCTGAGCGTTATTATTCTAAAAGGCAAGGTGCTTAGGGAAAGTCACGGAATAAGAGTATGGGATCAACACTGACCGAGGTGGTAGTTAGAGTCTCACTGATGAGTTGGAACAACCCTCGAAGCTCTTGTATCACACTTGAAATTATGGTTTTAAAAAGTTCAAACATTGTCAATGATGCATGTGCATTAAGGGCTATGGTTAGTCCCAATTGATGCTAATTGAGGTCACCATTAAGATAGCTAGATTTTATTGGAAGCTACCATAGGGGTGGGGCTTATTTTGATTGCTTGAGGACAAGCAAGAGCTTAAGTTTGGGGGAGTTGATAACTTGGATTTTTGCCTTGTTTTCCGTTCTTCTAGACCTAAGTTTTGGTTATAATTATATACAAAGTAGCCCCGAAAACTTATAGGTTGTGCTTGATGCAGGATTGAACCAGAAATGATGACATTCAGTCAAAAATAGGCTCAAAACAGGAGTGAATCTGGCACAAGCACCAAGGACAACAAAAACTGAACAAGTAAAAAGCCACCGCGGCCGCGGTCCTTGTTTCGCGGTCCGCGGTGACATGATTCAGAGAGGTGGATTTCTTAGGTCAGCTCACCGCGGCCGCGGTTCTCATTTCGCGGTACGAGGTCCTCACTTCGCAGACCGCGGTCCTCATTTTGCGATCCGCGGTTCCAAGCTTCAGAGAGGTGGAATTCAAGGCATATCTCACTGCGGCCGTGGTCCGCAGTCGATGATTTTCAGAAGCCCAGTGGTTAAGCACCCAGTTGCCTTTCGCGGACCGCAGTCGTGTTTTTGCGGTCCGCGGTGGTCCCGCAGGGGCATTTTTGTCCGAAATTCTGGCAGACTATAAATAGCTTATTTTGTAATTTCTGAAGTAGAGAGCACGTGAATACTTTTGGGTTTTCATATTCTTCAATATCTTTGTTAAGAATCAATTAATGGGTTCTCTTTCTTCTCTATCATTGCTTCTATCTTTGATTATGAGTAGCTAGACCCATTAGCTAGGGTTGTGGCTCAACCCTAGTGTGGGTATATAATGAGTTTTTGAAATTAAGGTTGGGAAATTAATGGGTGTTGCTATTTAGGCTAATTGAGGGTTCTTATTGTCATAATGAGTGGTTGCAAATACTAATTAGCCTTTCCATGACTTGGGTCCTTCTTGAGAAAGAGTACTTGAGTCTAGAAAATTAGCCTAAGAGGAAATTAGGGCATTATCAAGAGATTGGTAGTCCCAATCAATTGGGTTAAACCCAGAAATGGTAAAACCCTACTTGAGCCCTAATTAACGGGTTAAACCTCGAGAGAGTAATACCCTACCTAAACCTCAATTGCTTGATTAATTGACACCTCATTGGCCTCGAGAGAGGTAATTAGGGCAAAGCCACTCAAACTACCGAGAGGTGTAGAGTGGGTATGTTCGTGCATTGGTTATAGTTGTATCCCAAATCAATATCCCGACCTTAAAATTGAAATATGTTATGTATCCACCTAGGCAAAGGTCACCACCCTAGTGCCTCTATCATCATCAGAAAACAACACCAAAAACAATATAGCCATTATTTAGCATACAATCAATAGAATATAATTAGCATAGCTCAAACCAAGAAAATCTTTAGAAGTGCAATTAGAAACACTCGACCCTTCTAGATTACTTGGACACTCACTCCCATTATAGACTCCCTGTGGATTCGATCCCGACCATTCGTGTAAAAGCTACATGATCCTTGCCTTCCTATTTATATAGTAGTGTGGGTGAGGCATGATCAGAAGGCACTCTTTACATCCATATGGTGGAGAGTGAATTCCATATGGGCAGCAAATGCTATAAGAAGCCTGATAGCCTCCAGTATTGCCACAGTTGCAAAGGTCTCATCATAGCAATTCCCTCTTATTGGCTATATCCTTGGACAACCAGCCTAGCCTTGTTTCTTGTGACTGTTCCATCTTCATCGAGTTTGTTCTTGAAGACCCACTTTGTGCCAATCACTGGTCTATCTAGTGGTCTAGGTACCAGATGCCAAACTTGACTTCTTTCAAATTGGTTTAGTTCTTCTCGTATGGCATTTACCCAGTAAGCATCCTGTAGGGCTTCAGCAACGTTCTTTGGTTCGATCAAGGATAGAAAGGCATCAAACGCACACAAACTTTTCAAGGAGGATCTGGTTTTGATTCCAGATTTCAAGTCTGTTATGATGTTCTCAAGGGGGTGAGAACTCTGATATCTATGTGGTTTGAGCATCAATTGTTCATGACTTGATGATCCCATGGTGTCTTGTTATTGTGGAACAGGATCAGGGTCAAGTTCCAATGAAGTTTGCTGTTGAGTTCCCCCTGTCATGTTGCTTCGGGTTGTTGGACCTGGTCCATCACCTATTCCCTCTTCCATATTTGCTCTAGTTTGATCACTGCCTCTGACCAGTCCAAGCTCCTCATCTTCTTGTTCCTGTCTCTCAGAAAGAGTGTTAGTTTCATCAAACACAACATGCACACTCTCTTCTACACACATAGTTCTTTTATTATATACTTTATAAGCTTTGCTATGTGATGAATATCCCATGAATACTCCCTCATCACTTCTGGGATCAAATTTACCTAGGGAATATTTGCCGTTGTTGTGCACAAAGCACTTACATCCAAAATCCCTAAGGTGGGATATGTTGGGCTTTCTCCCTTTAAGTAATTCATAAGGAGTTTTCTCTACCGGTGGTCTGGTCATGCATCTATTTATTATATAACATGCAGTGTTGATTGCTTCTGCCCAGAAGCTATGAGGTAGTTTGCTAGAAAGAAGCATGGTTCTAGCCATATCTTCAAAGGTTTTGTTCTTTCTTTCAACAACCCCATTTTGTTGTGGGGTTCCAGGGGCAGAGAAATTGTGATTTATGCCATGTTCATCACAGAATTCAACAAACTTTGCATTTTCAAATTCAGTACCATGATCAGATCTTATTGATGTTAGTTGATTTCCTAACTGTTTTTGAGTTTTTCTAACGAATGAAGTAAACATATCAAATGCTTCGTCTTTAGATGTCAGAAACAAGGTCCAAGTGAACATGGAGTAGTCATCAACTAGCACCATTACATATTTTTTACCACCCCTGCTCAGAGTTCTCATAGGATCACATAGATCCATATGAACCAGTTCCAACGTTCTGGTGGTACTGACCATTTTCTTGCTTTTGAATGAGGATCTTACCTCCTTCCCCCTTGTACATGCTTCACAAACTTTGTCTTCCTTGAACGTAATGTTAGGAAGCCCTACAACTAAGTCCTTGGAGACTAGTTTGTTAAGCTGATTTAGACTTGCATAACCAAGTCTTTTGTGCCAAAGGAGGGGATCACTGCCCAACACACTTAAACGGGTGAGTTCATTTTCTGACAGTGTGGACAGGTCTATAACATAGATGTTATTCATTCTCTTTCCCTGCAGGACAATCTTTTCAGTAAGAAGATTAATCACAAAACATTTTGTGGAAGTGAATGCAACCAGGTTACCTCTGTCACACAGTTATGACACACTGATCAGGCTATATTTCAAGCCATCTATCAAGTACACATTCTCAATAGAACGTGTGTCATCCTTACCTACCTTTCCAACCCCAATAATTTCACTTTTATTTCCATTTCCAAAGGAGACATTTCCTCCTTTGAGGTTTTCAAGTGAAAGGAATTATTCCTTGTTCCCTGTCATATGTTTTGTGTAGCCGATATCCAAGTACCAAATTTGGTTGCTTCCTCTCACTTGAACCTACAAAAGGAAATCAAGGGTTAGTCTTAGGGACCCAAACTAGTTTGGGTCCTTTTCTATGAGAGAAAGGATAAATCGAGCTTTTTCTGGCCCAATTTGGTAACCAGTTTTTCTTTCGAACAAAACATTCATTTCTTTGACTGGCCTGCTCTTTTGTAGTATATTCAATTTTGTAGTGGTCAATCTTACCACAATAGGTGCAGATTTTATTCTCAGGAAGAGTGAGATACTTGCTTTTGGGATTCCATTTGGGCATTTGACTCCCAAACCCAAGTCCTCTTCTGTTGCTACTATGATTTTCTTGAAGCCATGTCAAGGCATCAGAGGATTTATTCCATTTGCAAGTTCGATCTAATTCATGTTTGACTTTACCAAGTTCTTCTTTTAGTACCCTTATCTGTTCATCTTTAATGTACATTTTATCTTTTAGCTTTACCACATTCTCTTCTAACATGATTTGAGAATGATCAACAGTCTTCTTGCTAGTTCCTAGTTTCAGTTTTAAATTTTCAGATTTTAGCTCTAGGATCTTGGTTTCAAGTGGATGAACCTGGTTCTTCAAGGCAGTGTTTTCTTTTTCAGATTCACTTACTCTGATTTTCAGGTTCTTGCACTTTGCTTTTAACATCACACACTCTTTAGACAATTGTTCTTTCTCTTTGTTTATTTATTCGGAATCATCCATGAAATCAAGTAGCAACTCAGAGAGTTTTTCTTTAGATAGGAACTTTATCTTGTTTTTAAGATAGGATATACTTACCTCTGGTTCTTCATATGATTCCTCATCTGATTCACCAATTTCCATGAGTGACTGTTCTTCATTCTCACCATCTTCTGATTCTTCATCTGAGCTTTCCCCCCAAGCAGCAACCATAACTTTTGTTGTGGTTTTCTTGGGTTGGACCAGTTCCTTCTTCCTGTTCCTTCGTTCAGATCTCTCCCTTTTCCATTCTACTTCCCACTGAGGACAGTTCTTGATATGGTGGTCAAGTTTTCCGCATTTGTAGCATCCCTCATTGGTTGGCCTTTCTGGGGCTTTTGCTTTGTTGTAGTTTCCACCTCTTAAGATGCCCTTTTTCCTTATGAGGTAGTTTCTGAATTCCTTAGTGATCATGGCCATCTCATCTTCCTCCAGATCTGCTCCCTCAGTGATTCTCAATGCTAGACTTCTTTCCTTCTTGGAAGCATCCGTTTTCATTGTCTGCCTTCTAAGTTCGTAGACAGTGAGATTTTCAATTAGCTCGTCCAACCTGAGGGTTGACATGTTTTTGGATTTCTGGATAGCAGTGATCTTGCTTTCCCAAGAGATTGGCAAGACCCTAGTCAGGATCTTTTCCACCCTGTCCTCTTCAAGAATGACCCTTCCAAGAGACTTGAGTTCATTGGTCAGTGTTGTGAACCTTGTATACATCTCTTGGATTGTCTCTCCTTCTTTCATATTGAAGTTTTCATATTGTGAGTATAGTAGAGTACCTCTTGATGTTTTCACTTGAGGTGTTCCTTCGTGAGCTACTTGCAAGGAATCCCAAATTTCTTTGACAGTGGTGCAACTTTGAATTCTACTATACTCGTCTAGACGAAGTCCACACACTAGCCACTTTTTGGCCTTGGCATTTTTCTCCCACTTCATCAAATCCTCAGCAGTGCAGTCAGCTCTAGTCTTTGGCACATATACTCCTTCAGCAGTCTTCTTCATGGTGGCTAAAGGACCATTAGTGACTATGTCACATAATTCATAGTCTTCTCCAATTAAGATCCTTTATCATGTTCTTCCACCAAGAGTAATACTGGCCATTGAAGAGTGGTGGCTGGGCAGTTGATTGTCCTTCCCAGTTCCTAGGTGGTGCACTCATTTTGATATTTTCCCAAGGTGTTAGCCTCTTCAAGGATAACCTACTCCGATACCAATTGATGTTTTATATGTCAATACCACACAAGAGGAGGGGTGATTTGTGTGGTGTCCAATTTTCGAGTGCAGTCTCTATAGAAGAACCAGGTCCTTCTAGGTGTTCCAACTTCTACAGTTTGCGGAATAATAATTGCAGAAATAAAAGAACACAACAATTTTACGTGGAAAACACCTGGCTCAAAAGGTGAAAAAATCATGACCTACTTCCCAGTAGGATTTTACCAAACTCTTTACTATGTTAATGATCCAAACAACATTTACAAAATAAACTCTTTTGTAAACCTAAGGACTAACTCTAATCCCCTTGTGGAAAACTAGCCTCTAGCTAATTGCGACAAACTTCAAGTTAACTCTAACTTGAACACTGTGTACCTATTACAATTGCTTCTAGATAAAGCTGAAAGATACAATTTGTAATCACCTACTACAAACAACTAGACTCAAAAGATAACAGATGGAACTGGTTCTTTGAGCTGGTTCAAGTAGCTTTTGAGTCGCACATGGATTCTTCACATGAACTGCTTGCAAAATTGCTTTGGTAATTTTTCTTTCAATTCTTGTTTCACTTATGTGTATGTGCGCAACTCTTCTGAATACGAAGTCCATATCCTTATCAATTTGCAATCTTTTCGCTTAGGAGATAACCCCTTAATTCAGAGATGATGTTTATCTCCTGCATATGGACTCCTCTCGTTCCATCTAGTCTACTTATCTATGTTTGCCCTGATGGACCTGGTTCAAATGTGTGGACATTTTTCAAACTTCAAAACCATTCAAAACCATGCATTGACTTGATTCAACATAAAGGAACCATCAAAACTCTATTCCGGGGTCAAATTCACAAAAAGGTAAACCTGGTCAACTCTTTCAACTTAAAGCTTCAACAATGAAAATCATTCTTCCAAACCGATTCTGAATAACCTGAAACCAAAACTGACAATTCACATAAGTCATAATACATCATACAGATCTACCCATGCCCTGTAAAATACTGAGTGAAGTGAAAATACTCAAAACGATCGGTCGGGTCATTACATTCCCCCTCACTTAAATATATGTCCGTCCTCGAATGTGCAGAGAGTTGTTCCCAAACCCACCAAACCACCGTATAACCTTACCATGCACATACCCGGGGATGATCCCAGATCACCCTATTTCATAGAGGTCCGATAACATAACATAACTGAAATTCCTCAATTCAACCTAGCCCATAAGCCTTAGAATCCAATTTTTCCCAACATCTGTAATTTCTTATAAGATCCGAATCTCGAAACCTACACGTTGTATAAGTCTGAACAAGTTGTACCAAACTGCAACCATAACCCAAGAGATAATCACAGGACATACCACATGACTCAAATACCCATAGCAAAATCTCTTATCACAGTAACTGCTCAGAAGAACCCAATCCCGGTAATAAACCTCATACCTAACAACCTCATTCTAAAACCTTTGTACACCGCCGATAATGAAAGAACACGCAGAAACTCATAATCATTCATCAATCAACAAGTTGTGGAGCTCCCTCTCTTTCAACAATAACTATAGATAACTTCTAAGCCGACTTTCGATATTATCCTTCCAAATATCCGCAATCAAATTTGATAGCACCCATCCTAGATCCGATGACTCCATCTTATAGAACACCAACTACTCTACTGACACGCAACACCCAAAATTTGATAGCACCCATCCTAGATACGACGACTCTATCTTATCGAACACCAACTACTCTACTGACACGCAACACCCATACTACTCAGAGCCACAAACTGTGCAATTCATGCACTAATAAGCAACAATCCAAATGTATTCAATCACGAAAATAACTCAATCCATAGAACCGTCCCGCAAGCTAAACGGGTACCACCATCACGCAACGCTAAGAACCTATTACACATCGTAGGACCAAAACACATGAATCTAACACAAGGGATCATACCTCAACATAACTCCGCTGCAATGTGTGACTCCATCCAAACACTGGTCCATATCATATACCTCGAGCCACCCTGCTCAAAATCAATAGCCACACGAAATTCGACATCAAGTACCCAAAGTGCATTACCATAACCACGGAGAATCAGATGACACAATTCCACATAAAACCCGAAAGAACATAACCAATACTCCCTCAATCATGCAATACCCAATTACTCATCTCGCTCAAATTCTAAGACCACAATAGAACTGCACCGTGTGTGCCTGAAATCAACGAATCACAACTCCTCGTAGCATAGAAGAGAAACTCACAGAAAATTTCAGAACATAAATAAGCTCAGCAACAACCGAATGGCACATCCCTCAACAATAGCATTATGGAGCCAACCAATCCGACTCGGTATAGAATACACATCCTAATTGGGTCTACCAATGGACCCCTAAATCAACTTCGGGCACCCACAAATAGACAAATAAACCTCTGAAATCCCACAATGACTGAATCATAAAACATACTATCATCTGGCTAGTTTCGGATATGACTTCATAGCCCACAACCATAAAACAATCCCCCTCTTGAGAACTCCCAGTCTCCAAATCCATAGTCATATGAATCACCACTAAAGAAATGAATTAATATTTGAACTCATTAGTATCGGGCCCGTATTTTGGTGTCGGAGTCGGGTACATATTTATTATAATATTTAAGTCATATCTGTGAAATTTGGTGGAAATCAGAGTTGATTTGACGTGATTCGGACATCCGGTTGAGAAGATAGTACTTTTGAAGTGTTCTTGAGAAATCCATGAATTTTGATGCTAAATCCATATTTTTAGGTATTATTTTGATGACTTGATCGCACGAGCAAGTTCGTATGATGCTTTTAGACTTGTGTGCATGTTTGGTTTGGAGCCCCGAGGGCCCGGGTGAGTTTCGGGTAGGCTTCGGGATGTTTTGAACCTATAAAAGTCTGTTGTTATAATTGTTTCTGGTGCACAGGTGAGTTGTTCTTCGCGTTCGCGAAGCTTCTCTCGCGAACGTGTAGAGTAAAATTGCTGAGGGAGAAATCCTTCTTCGCGAACTATTTGATCCCGACCCAACCACCAGAATGTCTAACACATATCTCATACATGATCATCCAATGAGGAATACTTCTAAAATTCTTCCGTGCCACATAGCAACATTTGAATATCAGCAGTCGATCAACCAGGAGAGTGTCGCAGTACCAGTGAAGTATCCATAAATCAAACATATTTTCCCTTCTAAAATGTATACTCTCATCAAGCCATACCATATAGTAATATCATTTACCTAGTCATTTGAAACCGTCCATGCTGCCTACAAATTTCATGACCTTCCCTTCAAAACTAAACTGTGACCTTGCACATGCAAATCTCAATCCCACACGACACACCACATCTATCATGCCGTCGTATGAAAAGTACGAGAAATTCATAGTCCACTCCGAGCCACAAGCAACTACATACTCAATTAGCCAAGGACCTTCCATTTGATTTCATCCCAAAGAAAATCACAATACACAACATGTTCCACACACCAGTAGGAAATATACACCTCGAACCGTGGTAGTAACCATCAAGAACTCTTCGAAATCCATTTTTACATAATCAAGACATCAGAACTAAATCTCTCTAACTCAACCAGGCCACGCAAGTCGCCAAAACCCAAGAGCATTTCCACAAAACACCTGTAGAGACTCTCCACGTTCATAAGTACCCAAATAACTGATCATACCCATTATGGTGCTGATCCAACCTACTACCAAGTTGTACTATTTTTCCAAGTCCTTTCCAAATTGTCTTCAAATTGATACTTCTCCTTGCTAGAAAACCATGATCCCTAACCAAAATTCACCACACAAGAGACCCTAGTATAAAACCACAACCCCCTTGTGAACACCCAATTTTCGCCCCGCATGGAAATTACTCCTAAAAATAATCCAAAAAATAATTTTTACGAATTTTAGGAGTTTTTCGTTATTTAGTTGCATTTCATGCATGTTTAATACTTTAAAATTATAGAAAACAATCATAAAAATTGTCACATTTTCATTTCGTGCCATTTTAGGTTTAAACTGCATTTATAGGATTGAATTACGTTATTAAATGCATCTTTTAAATAACTAAAAAAATAAAAATTGCATTCGTAGGTTAATTAATTAGTTGCATTAGTCCATTATTAGGTAAAATAAATAAATAGGCTAGCCAAAAATGAGAACTTGAGCCTAAAGTGGCTAAAAGAATGAAAAAAGAGGGGTGTCCGAATTGGGCCAAAATCAGTGGCCCAGTATCCTAAATTCCGCCCCAAACCCACCGGTCCAGAACCCACGACCCGTTTACCCTCACCTGTTAAAATAAAACCTAGACCTAACGCCTAAAGGGGGGGATCGGTCATTTCCCTTTCTCATTCCCTCTTCTTGATCTTCTTCACAGATCCATCGCACAACAGAGACACCCCCCCCCCCCCCCGGGACCTTAATCTTTCTTTTACTTCGATGACCGACTGAAAACAGAGAAAATACACGCCTCTGTTTTCCTCTCTATGGAGATCAGGCTATTTCTTCTAAGCCCAGAACAAATCTCAACTCACACAATATCCCCTTTTTCCCAGGCCAAACTCGTTAGTTTTGTTCAATAGTTCTATGCCTATATTATCGAAATACACTCTGTAAGAAAGAGTGACTCTAGAATGGAGAGGAAACAAAAAAAGGAGATTTAAAAATAAGTTTTGGAAAACAATTTTTATGGTTTCAAAAGCTGTTGAAAGCTTCGAAGTTGATCTCGTTGTGTGTTTCATTGTCGATGTGCTATTTCTGATGTGCAAGAGTCCGGTATTTCGCCATCTATTTCAGACCTTTGTTGGTTGTCTTCAATTTAATTTTCGGATGTTAGGCTATGCCATTGGCTCTGACTATGCTATTGGCTTTGATGAATGCAACGACAATATTCCTGATAACTGGGTATGTTTTAACCTTTTCTCTTTTCCTTCTTTGCTCAAATTATTTATGAGATGATTGACCTTTTGTTCCGTGAACAGAGCACATAGGTAGCCCAAATTATTTGTGAATTGCTCTCTTTTACATATTTCAGGACAAAGTACTCCAACAAGAGTAAAATTTCTTTGCTTTACTTCTTGTTTGTTAAGGTCTTTTTTTTCTTCTTCTTAATATTTGTATTGTACATTGCGTAGTTCTTTTGGGTTTTAAGACAAAAGTCTTAATTGTTAATCTATCGTTAATTGTTCAAAATCGTTAGTTGCTTTAGGGGTATAATAAATTATCGTGATTATGGGTACGGTTTGCGTGACATGATCAGGATATATAAATCTCATTCGAGTGTGCGTTTCACGTGACTCAACTTTATAGTTTCAAACAATAACAAAATTTAACATACAGATGTTATAACATTATAAAAGATGCCTCAATTTTTTATCTATATTTTCGTTGAATACTTCTTCACTGTTTAAATACAAATTTGAATTGGACTATATGTATTCAGAAATAAGGATATGATGTAATTTCATAAGTAACTGTATATGTTGTTTGCACATTGTTCAAGTTCCTTGGATTTTGAATTTGACAGGAGAACACCGGGAATTCAGTCTGTTTTTTGTGCAAAACTAGCTTGAAATAAACCTATAATGAATTACACTTTTGGTTATTGTGCTTAACAAAAATTAGTATGTGAATGGTTGCTATTTGTGTATACTTCCTAATTACCAACTAGCTTGTTTCATCTAGCACATAATAGAGGTGTGACGTTAGTTTTAGATTAGAAAATCTTATGATTCATGAATGCCAATTCGGGTGTGCATTTTATGTGACCCTACTCTAACTCCAAACAGTAATAAAATCACACGTAGCAATCGCGGGTGCATTTCATGTGACGCGATTGTGATGTGTCCAAAAACAACAAGTGCACGCCATCGTGACTTGTCCCAAGATAAATCCATAAAATATCAAAAATGATTTATATACATACCTCGTAAAGCTAAAAATACCTCTTTTCGATAAAAATTCAAAAACTTGGAGAATAATTGAACATCACCTCAAATAGGCATTCTAAAACCGTCACGACCATAGTCTTGACTACGTAATCTACATCCGGGTGTGACAACTCATGTCCCCGACTTCAAGTTAAAACTATATTAAAATTACGTGTTGCAATTGCGGGTGCGTTTCATGTGGCGTAATTGTAACAGGTCCAAAAGCAGACAAGTGCACGTCCTCGTGACTTGTTTTCAAGATAAATCCATAAATGTCAAAAGCGGCTAAAATTTAAAAAGGCTAAATGCACAATGGGTTAAAACTCGTAAACAGTAAGATAATTTAGGCCAAATACACAGAACTCGGGTATGCCTAGCACCTTCTCCCAGGTTAATAGAATTCCTTACTCAGATTTCTGGTCGCAGACAAACCAATACAGAGTCAAATTTCCTCGGTTTGGGATTTTTAAAACAAAACGGTGTCCCGGAGCATCGTCAAAAATCCGGGTGGCGACTCTGAAATAATAAATAATCCCAAATCCGAATAATGTCACTTAAAGTGGAAAAACTTCGCTATTACGCTTTATTAATCCGGGGTAGTGAAAAAGGAGGTGTGACAGCTCTGGCGACTCTGCTGGGGATTATAACCCAGAATCTCTGGTTCAGGGTTCAAGAATTTGAGCTTATATAACTGTTATATTTTGGCTTTTGTTATCTGATTTTACGTGTTTAAACCTAATGTGTTAATTATCGTTTTACCGCTTTGATATTATTTGAACTGATATGAACTGTGCCGAAACCCTTCTTCTCTATGAGTCATCTAAATCATCTGGGAAGTGTGCACCTCGTGTGACTTCTTTTCTGCTAGAGTCATCCAAATTTTAGAATGAGGTACAGACAAGTTGCAAAGCCTGTGAAGCTTCTGTATTCCCGGTACGCTGCCCCGACCTCGGCTCGAGTTGTCCGCTCGGGTAAGCCTTGTCTAGAACAAAACCCCAGGATATAAACCTAGTATAACATAATCTCATGCCAGATCCCTAGTAAGTGCGCGGTTTGCATCACGTGCATTTGACTTAGGGGACTCAACACAGGGGTTGGGTCCGTCTAGGACAGGCGCACCCGAAATAAAAGACCATCCTGATGCATCGTACGTGCTACTTGGCATCTATTTGTTTCGGCATGCATGTTGACCGGCTTCTAGAATAGGAAAGAAAATTAAAAAAAAAATTAAAAAAAAGAGAAAAAAAATCAAGAGTGCGAGGTAGTTATTCGAAATATGAAACTCTGTCTAAAAAAAGGAAAGAAAATAAGTGAATGTCTTCAAAAGTCATGTTTCCCCGGTTCTGTCAAAACTGGCAGAACTACGCAGGTCTGATTTTCACCGGATGTGAGATACGTAGGCAAACCTCATCGGTTCCGACCCCAATTTTTAAAAATCCAAAAATATTTCCTTCAATTCCTCCCCAATAATATTAAAAAAACAAACCCAAAAAAAAAGAAGAGATATTTTCCTTTAATTCCTTCTTTAGGAGTATTTTCTTAGGAAATTCCAAACAAATAAAAGATAAAAGAACAAAAAACAAGTGTTGGAACCTAAAAATATTTTTCATTCGAAAAAAGGCAAATCAAATCAAAATACCATAAAATATTTTCTACCTCTTTATTTTCCACAATTTTCAAAAATCTCAAAAAACAATTTCCTTCTTCCTTCTTTAAAAAAGACTTTCTTTGAGACCCTAATTTTCAAAAAATCCAAAAAAAAAAATATTTTCCGTTAAATCCCTCCTTAGAAAATCCCAAACAAATAAGAAAAAAAGAAAAGAATTTTAAACCAAAAAAAAAAGGAATATTTTCCTTCTTTCCAAAGTATTTCATATGTTAAAAATTAAAAATAAATAAATACTCAAAACCCAAAAAAAAATTAGAAATCAAAAATCCAAAAACAAAATCTTTGTCTTTCTTTAAAAATCCCTCTTTTGAAAAATGTAGAGGCAACATTCAAAATTCAAAAATATTTTCTTTATTCATAAAAGAAAAAAGAAAGAAAAAGATGACAAAACGACTGAAATTCAACAAAAATATTTTCTTCTTACTTTCGAAATTCCCAAAGTTCAAAACAAAAGAAAAAATAATTTTTAAAGGGCTTTCATTCAAAAACGAAAAATAATGAGAAATTCCACCATCTTTAGAGGTCTTTTGCCCGTAAACAAAAAAAAAGAGATAAATCAAAAAGCGAAAATCCAAAAATATTTTCTTTCTTTAAGAAATCTTTATCTCAAAAATTTCAAAAAAAAAATCTTCATTCAAAAATCAAAATATAAAATACTTTTTTTCTTTAGCTTGCAGTATTTTCCAAACATCCAAAAAAAAAAAGAAGATCAAAAATTCGAAAAAAATATGTTCTCTTTCTTCTATAGAAGTGTTTTTCCAAAAAATTTTAAAATAAAAAAAAATCCAAAAAATATTTTCTTTCTTCTTTAGAAGGCTTCATTTCAATAATTTCAAAAAAAATCACTGAAAAAATAAAATACAAAATACAGGTTTCCTTTATCTTGAAGTTTTTCCCAAAAACCCAAAAAAAAGAAAAAAAAAAGAAAAAGAGAAATAAAAAAAATAGTTTCTTGCTTTTTAGAAGTCTTTCTTTAAACATTTCAATCAAAACATTAAAAAAGCCAAAAAATACTTTCTTTCTTCTTTTTAAAGCTTTTCTTTCAAAAATTCAAAAAAAAAAATACAAAAAACGAAATTCAAAAAAAAGGGTTAGCTTTATTTACTCCATTCTCAATCTTCTCGAACTACGCAAGATCTGATTCATGCGGCGTCATGATACGTAGGCAATATCCATCGGATTCGATCATAGCCATAAAATCAAAAAAAAAAGGTGAGAGAAAAAGAAAGTGAAAAAAAAAATGTTGAGAAAAGAAAAATAAAGAGAAGAGTGACAAAAAATAAATGAGAAAAATAAAGAGCGAAAATAACAAAAGAGAAAGAAAAAGAGATTGAGATATAAAGAAAAAAAAAGAGAAGAAGGAGAGATAAAATTGGAAAGGGGCATCTAAAGGCCGGGATGAAATATGCAATCGTTCAAACACATTGTAGAAGCGTTTAATTGTTAGGTGCATTGCATCCCAATATGCGATTTCCTATATGTTAAATGTCTCAAAACTAACAAGGTTGTTTGGTGTGCAAATTAGCCAGGTTCTGGTGGTTGGTTTTGTTGGTAGTCTGGTTTTCCATCTTTCACAAGGTCCAAAGGTAGAGATGGCCTCCGTCGGTAATCTGCCAATCATCGGTCCTGAGGATAGCCCATCATCGGCTATTCCGCAGCCAGAATTAGCAACTGCTGAAGAAAATAAAATGTTGCGTCGCCGCATGTTGGAAATGTGGGACGCCCGGTCTAACGGCAGGGAACCGCCAAGTATAATCTCTGGTTTTCCTGAGTTGATTCCCGGTTCAGATGGGCTTTCCAACACCCTTGTGCCCAACCCACTCATCCCATGTGGGCACCCCCTAATGCCGTCAAATGGCCCCGGAAAGCCTTCTGTGGATCACCCCCAGGCGCCAGATTCAAGAGCACCGCCAACAATGTTCACTATACCACCAATCTCCACTACAACACATCCAACGTGCCCAGGCCAAATTCTTACCTGCAACACCTGCAATATGAGTCTCCTATGGGTCAGCAAAGAACAATTAGAAACCCCGAGCAGGAAGAAATGGCTCAGAAGATGAGAAGCCTAGAGAAAAGCTTAAAGAACATGCATGGTTTGAGTGGTCAGAAGAGTCTATCCTACTCCGATTTATGCATGTTTTTCACATGTTCACCTGCCAGTTGGTTTCAAGATTCCAAAGTTTGGAAAATATGAAGGGCACGGAGACCCGATGGCTCACCTGAAACGATATTTTAACCAACTGAGGGGTGTTGGTGGAAAAGAAGAGTTGCTAATGGCCTACTTTGGAGAAAGCCTCACCGGGATCGCTTCTGAATGGTATATGGATCAAGAAATTACCCACTGGTATGTGTGGGACGATTTGGCTCGAGACTTTGTCCGCCAATTCCAGTATAATGTGGACATCTCTCCTGACAGGAACTCATTGTCTAACTTGAAAAAGAAAACCACGGAAAGCTTTCGTGAATATGCTGTCAAATGGCGTGAGCAAGCTGCCAGGGTAAAGCCTCCAATGGGCGAAGCCGAAATGGTTACGGTCTTCCTACATGCCCAAGAAGCGGATTACTTCTAGAACATGATGTCTGCTATAGGTGGACCGTTTTCCGAGGTTATCAAAACTAGGGAGATGGTCGAGAATGGTTTGAAGACAGGCCGAATCTTGAGTCAAACTGCATTTAAGGCTGTAAACACCCAATTTTTGCCCCGCATAGAAATTACTCCTAAAAATAATCAAAAAATAACTTTTAATGAATTTTAGGAACTTTTCTTTATTTAGTTGCATTCCATGCATGTTTAATATTTTAAAATCATAAAAAAATCATAAAAATTGTTACATTTTTTCATTTCATGTAATCTTAGGTTTAATTCGTATTTTTAGAAATTAATTATCCTTTAATCGATAGATTAATATATAAAAGTCACAAAAAATATACATTAGCTTAATCGATTAGTTTATTTAATTAGCTAAAATGTTAATTATGTCGTTTTGATAAAAGCAATTTAATTAGTAGTAAGGTGACTATTTTTGAAAGATAAAATTTTCCCTTGTTTTAAATTGGCCTAATTTCAGGGCCCAAAATCTCAGGCCCAACCAAATTCCCCACATTACAACCCTAATACCCTACTCTATATAACAGAGACCTAATTAGACCAAAAAAAAATCTGAAATCCCCCATGAGAAACAGCGCATCACCCCTGACCTTCTTCTTCTTCTTCACTTTCACCATAGCTGACCCTTCTTCATCTCTTTGAGACAAGTTCAGTCGCAAGCCCTTAAAAGTCATGAAAATGGGCCTTAAACTCCATTAAAACAGTCCCCAACACAAAAAAGCAGCAAAAAGAAAAAGCTGAAAAATAGCCATGAACCCCAGCTCAAAATCATCCCAAAAATGCCTGAAAATAAAGCACAAATTCAGCTGAAAATCAGCAGAAAAAACACCAAAAACCCAGCCTCTATACACAGCAAAATCAGCTCCCAAAACTAAGCAAAAATCAGATTTAAACTCCTTGAAAACCAGCCCCCGAACAACCATGGAAACTGGCCAAAAACTTCAGCGAAACTGGCTATTTTTGGTCGGGGGTAAGGTTCTATTCGAGGTCGCCGATGGTTTTCTCCGATGAAGGTTCTTGTTGCTGTTAACATTTCACTCGGACTTCCACCATCGAAGTTCCGCTCTGTCATCGACATTTCTTAGTGTACGTTTGCTGTTGGATTCCTTAATCATAAAGATTTTACCAAGGTCCATTTCTACTTTTTCTCTCATTCATATCTAGTTGTGTGATCATTACGTCTTATTTAGATGAATGGATAATTCTTTAACTTCTATAATGCTCAAATGGGTATGATTCTTGATAGTGAGATCCTTGACCTTAGAAGCAAATATGATTCTTAATTATTTGGTTTATATGTCATAGTTGTTTGCTGCCTCTAATATAGTATACTTGTAGGTTCTTTAAAAATTACTACCATATGTTGTGTTATATAAAATGGTCCATGTAATTTATTTGAAAAGTGATTGATGATGAAATGGGTCATGATGGTGTTAAATATGGCTTACAGCAAATTGGTCCGAATAAGGTCGATCTGCCAGGCCCAAAGCTGATAATTAGTACACCGCCCATTTATCTATAGCTATGTCATGTAATTAAGGAAATAACTAATTTTGAATATCGTAGTTTGCTTTAGGCGCGATTAGTAAATAAATCATCGTGACTATGGGTACGGTTCCCGTGGCATGATCACGATACGTAAATCACATTCGGGTGTGCATTTCACGTGACCCGGCCATAACTCCAAAAAACAATAAAATCACATGTTGTAATCGCGGGTGCATTTCATGCGGCGCGGTTACGATATGTCCAAAAACAACAAGTGCACGCCATCGTGACTTGTTTCAAGATAAATCCATAAATATCAGAAACATGACTATAGCCGAAACATTTGCCTATTAGGATAGTGAACATGACTTTGTACATACCCTGTAAGCTAAAATACCTAATTTAGATAAAAATTATAAAACTTAGAGAATAATCGAGTATTGCCTCAAATAAGCATTTTTAACCGTCACGACCATAGTCATAACTATGTAATCTGCATTCGGGTGTGGCAACTCATACCCCCGACTCTAACTCAAAACAATAATAAAAATCACATGTTATAATTGCGGGTGCATTTGATGTGGCGCAATTACAATGTGTCCAAAAACAAACAAGCGTACAACGTTGTGACTTGTTTCAAAATAAATCCCATAAATATTAAAAGCGGCTTAAAAGGTTAAAAATGCACAATAGGTTTAAAACACGTAATTATTAGATAATTAGGCCAATTATTAATAGTTAAGCGACCGTGCTAGAACCACGGAATTCGAGAGTGCCTAACACCTTCTCCCGGGTTAACAGAATTCCTAACCCGGATTTCTGGTTCGCAGACATTTTAGACAGAGTAAAAAACTTCCCCGGTTTGGGATTTCAATAAATAAATGGTGTCCCGGAACACCGTAAAAAATTTGAGTGGCGACTCTGAAAATCAATAAATAATCCCAAATTCGATTAATGTCACTTTAACTGGAAAAACTCCCTTATCCACCCTTACGGGAGGAAAAAGAAGGTGTGACAAAGGCTACATCACAGGCCGTTCAAAATGGGTCAAGGGGTTTGATGAACAGAAACGAAAGAGAAGAGGGAGCCATGATGGCTTCGAGTTCGAAGGGGGGGCACAGGGAATTCAAACAATCATATATGCTTCCTAAAGTCCCCCAACACTATTATCAGTATCAAGATGATGCAACATATGTCGTGGCACCGCCTCCCTACGCGGTGATGAACGTGCAATCTTACACGGGGCCACAAAATTATACCGAAAACCGAGCTCCACTTCCCAGAAATGCCCATCCTTACCAAGCTCCATATAATCCCCAATCAAATGTTTCCCAATACAATCTGCGCCCAAGAGAGACTTTCCAAAAGAATCAATTCACCCTTATTGGTGAATCATACTCTAGCTTGTTCCAAAAGTTGGTCAGGACAGGTATGCTACAACCAATGGCCCCGAACCGGCCGAACCCCGAGTCCCCCTCGCACCGGGCTGATGCTAGATGTGAATACCACTCTGGAGCAGTGGGGCATAACACTGAAAATTGTTGGACTTTAAAAAGATCAGTGGAAGACCTCATCGAGGTCCAAGCAATAGTGCTTGGGGATGAAGAAGACCCAAATACGATGAATAACCCCCTGTATGCTCACACTGGGCCAGTAGTCGGAATGAGTTGTAAAGATGAGGAATTTGATCAAGCACTGAAGGCCATTGCAGCCATTGCCGAGATAGAAGAAAAATCAGAAAATGGTTGCCAAGCCTGAAAGTTTCCCCATCAGATGAGAGTCTCGGTAGCCAGTCTTGCTATCCTTTCTGCGTCCGGATTATCTCAGGGTATGATCCGGATGTTTTACTTTATTGTCTTACTTTCCAATGTAAACCCTTTTATCTTTAAATTTAAGAAAAAATCAATCAAAAATCAAAAATCAAATGGATTTAATATTTCATTTTCCAAGAATGTCTCCTTTCTTAATCTTGTCTTTTTTCTTATGCTACTTTCAGTTCTGTTTAAATGCAGATTTCAATGGCATGACATGCCTGCGGACTTCATGCCTAGATCTTAAAACGCTGTCAGACTCCGAAATAATGAATCAAGAGTCAGAATGCAAATGAAGTTAGATCAATGAAATAAAACAATCAGGATAACCAAAGGAAAATTGGTTCAGATTAGAAAGGTCCATACATTACTACAAGAGTACTGCCAAAAGAGTGCGTTTGTGCTTGCGGTACATCGAAGAAATTGTCCCCGAAACAACTTTGAACGCAGGTGCAGTCAAAAGATCTTAAAACGCCGTCAGGGTTCGAAATAATAAATCAAGGATCAGAAATGCAAATGAAGTTTGGTCAAGGAAATAAAACAATGAATCGGAATAGCCAAAGAAAAATTGGTTCAGATTGGAAAGGTCTATGCATTGCAACAAGAGTACTGCCAAAAGAGTGTGTTGTACTTGGGGCTCGGAGAAAATATCCCAGAAACAATTGTCAGCGCAGGTGCAGTCAAAAGGTACTATGTTTGATCCTCCATATAGTATTAAATGTTCTCCGATTGATATGATGAAGGCTTTCATTCTCGCTACCCAAGCACTACTACCCCTTTTGCCAACCCTTTGAGTCGGTTACCTTCCTTCGATTACCCTCTTTGGAACGTGAAAGTGTTGTTGAAAAAAAAAAAGAAGAAAAAAAGAAGAAAAAAAGAGCAACAAAAAAAATGAAATGAAAAGAAAAAGAGAACAAGGAAAGCAAAAGAAAGAGAAAACAAAACAAAATAGAGGAAAAACAAAACAAAAATCAAAACAAAAACAAAAACAAAAAACAAAATGTTTCCATGAACTACGTTCGACTTGATTCCGAAATGATACGTAGGCAGCCTCTCCCTGGGGTTCAGTCACACCAAAATAAAAATTCAAATTTCCCCAAAAGTGAAACTGGAGAAGAAGTTATGATATGTTCGGCGATGTATCGCTTGAAAGGTTCCAAAGTTGTAATTCAGTCCAAATTCTTTTTACCCAAAACCCTGTTCAAGTCCTTCCGATCAATCGGCGACAAAAGGCCAGAATAGGAGGATACAACTATTTGGATCTGACACAAGCAAATGAGAGAAATAAAATGAGAGAGTCTTATCCGTGAAAACCCACACGGGCACCATAAGGCGATGGTGAGCAGAGAAATTGAAAATGAGAGAGGTTAGTTGGTGAAAACCCGCAAAGGGCACCACTGATCGAAAAGAGGATAATTGGACACTGACATGGAAACAATCCGGGGCAAGGTTTGTCAATCTCGAAGTAATAGTTGTGATGAATTTCTGAGAGTCTGACGGTTTACACGGGTCAGGCATCCAGTCCAAAAGGCATGTCATATTCATTGAAGTCCGCATGCGCTCCAGATAAGCCCTTCTTTCCTTTCCCCGAAAGGGACACCTCTTGTTTAAATTCATTGTCCATTCTGTCATTTATTTTTCTTTTGAATCCCTTTCGGTCTAACTCTGTTCCTGAACTAAGGCAAAGAAAGGATGGCAAGACTGATTTACAGGGTTCTCATTTGACACGGGCTAATATGCAAAAGGCACCCAGCCTCGGTCAGGGGCATCAAGTCGACCTCGAGTAGCCATGGCAGCCGATGCTTCAAACTCAAAACCCTCGAAAGGAGAAAATCAAATTGAAGTGCCTATGAAGGCGAATGAAGTTAAAGGTTGAATCCCACGTGGCTAACCATCTCGACAAGGTTTGAAAAGCCGAAATATTCCAAATGCCCTAAAGTTAAAGTTGGAAGAAAAGTCAGAAATGAAAGGCCAATAAAGGCGAAATAAAGTTAGAAAGGTTAAGTCCCGCGACTAACCGTTACAGCAGCATTTGAGGGGCCAAAACTCCCCTCGATACTCTGGAAATCCAAAAGAAAAGAAAGTGAAAGGCCTATAAAGGCAAAACAAAAATGTTGGGTCCCACGTGACCGATTGCCATGGTAAAATCTGGAAAGCCAAGGTCCCCGGGATTAGAGATGAAACCCAATTCCCAGCAAGCAAGCAAGCAGTTGAAATATTCATCAAAGGGGCCAAGATCAAGCAAGTTGAAATAATCAAGGCCGCAAAACCAAGCAACGTTTCAAACTGACAATTGTTCTTTGTTTGAAGGAAACAGGTGTGATTCAAAAGCAACCTTGCAAAATGCAAGTGTAACCAAAATAAAAGGTGCAAGAGCTAGAAGCAGCTCTGCAGCAACAACTCCAAAAAGGGAAGTTTTCTCCAAAATTCTTTCCCGCATTCACTCAAAATAAAATGAAAAGAAAAGAAAAGAAAAGAAAAGAGGAAAAATGATGCTGAAAACGATTCAAACTTAAAGTAGTATAGGGCCTCCAATCCCTAGCTACACCTTTTCCAACATAGGATATTCCATTCCTTAGTTGATGCCAACATAGGGTCTCTATTCCCTAGTTGATGCCAGCATAACCTGATGCTGACATAACTCGATGCCAACATAGGATATTCCATTCCTTAGTTGATGCCAACATGGGGTCTCCATTCCCTAGTTGATGCCAGCATAACCTGATGCTGACATAACTCGATGCCAACCTAGGATATCTCAGTCCTTAGTTGATGCCAACATAGGGTCTCCACTCCCTAGTTGATTCCGACATAACCCGATGATTTTTTCCAACATAGGGTCCCACTCCCTAGCAGACACTGGCATAACCTGGTGATCTTTCTGACAACAACATAACATGTTGATCATCTCTTGACACTGGCATAACTCAGTGATCTCCTTTTCCCCAGGCAACAGCATAACATGTTGACCTTCCAAACACCGGCATAGCCTGGTGATCTTTCTGACAACAGCATAACCTGTTGATCATCTCCTGACACTTGCATAACCCAGTGATCTCTTTTTCCCCAGGCAACAGCATAACCTGTTGACCTTTCCAAACACCGGCATAACCTGGTGATCTTTTCCTGACAACAGCATAACCTGTTGACCTTTCCAAACACCGGCATAACCTGGTGATCTTTTCCTGACAACAGCATAACCTGTTGATCATTCCCTGACACTGGCATAACCCAGTGATCTCTTTTTCCCCAGGCAACAGCATAACCCTTTCCACACACCGGCATAACCTGGTGATCTTTTCCTGACAACAACATAACTTGTTGATCATTTCCTGATATTGGCATAACCCAGTAATCTCTTTGCCCCCAGGAAACAGCATAACCTGTTGATCATCTCTTGATATTGGCATAACCCAGTAATCTCTTTGCCCCCAGGAAACAGCATAACCTGTTGACCTTTCCAGACACCGGCATAACATGGTGATCTTTCTGACAACAGCATAACCTGTTGATCATCTCCTGATACTAGCATAACCCAGTAATCTCTTTGCCCCCAGGCAATAACATAACCTGTTGACCTTTCGAGACACCGGCATAACCTGGTGATCTTTCTGACAACAACATAACATGTTGATCATCTCCTGATACTGTCATAACCCAGTAATCTCTTTGCCCCCAGGCAACAGCATAACCTGTTGACCTTTCCAGACACCGGCATAACCTGGTGATCTTTTCCTAACAACATCATAACCTGTTGATCATTTTCTGACACTGGCATAACCTAGTGATCTATTTTCCCCAAGCAACAACATAACTTGTTGACCTTTCAGACGCCAGCATAACCTAGTGATCTCTTTCTTGACAGCGGCATAACCCGTTGATCCTCCCCAAACACCAGCATAACATGGTGATCTTTTCTCGACGACAGCATAACCTGTCGATCTCTTCCAACATAGGGTCTCCGACCCCTAGTTTATTTTACCTTTGGGCATAGGGTATCCACTGCCTAGTCTACAATAACTCCGGGTGCACTATTCTCGGCTTTTCACCGCTTTTAATAATAAAGTAGTATAGCTTTCCTTACAATAACTGACAAAATTTTCCTAGTGAAAACTGGGGCAGAAAATTTCGTTCGTTTGCTTTTTGATTTTGTAGATTGCATTTTTAGGACAATGGATTCGAGACGGTCAAAAGAAGACGTCTCAATTCAGAATAAAGAAAAGAAGAAAAGAGAAGACCAAACCCAAGTTACAGAAGCGGAAGTGATGTAGACTGCTCAAGACATATTGAAGTCACAAGCCATGCATGCCCCCTCTTGATCTGAAAATCTGAAGAAGATTGAACCGGAACATACAGCTAACAAGCATCAAGATTCAGATCAGAGTCTGCGTGAAGAAACAACAAAGACTCAAGATCAAGCTTCAGAAGACTTGTAGATAGGAATTTTTTACCTCGTAGCTGATAGGCTAGTTTAGTCTTTTCATTTTATATTTTGGTGTAATAAGGATCTCAGCAAGCAGTAAGCAGCAGCAACAACAATGAAATCACAGCTTCTCGGTAGTCCTAGCTACCAAAACTTCAAGAACTACACTGACCCGATTCCTTTATAGCTAAGGATATGTAGGCAACCTCCGAAGCAAGGTTCGGTCAAACCTTTTTCAAAATACTTCCAAATGGAGTACCAAACGGGCAAAAATTGCTCGTAGTTGCTCACTTTATCTTTGCCGGAAAACTCTTCATGTTCTCGAGCAAAGAGGGGAAGCTCTGAACACCCAATTTTTGCCCCGCATGGAAATTACTCCTAAAAATAATCCAAAAAATAATTTTTACGAATTTTAGGAGTTTTTCGTTATTTAGTTGCATTTCATGCATGTTTAATATTTTAAAATTATAGAAAAAAATCATTAAAATTGTCACATTTTCATTTCGTGCCATTTTAGGTTTAAACTACATTTTTAAGATTGAACTACGTTATTAAATGCATCTTTTAAATAACTAAAAAAATAAAAATTATATTCGTAGGTTAATTAATTAGTTGCATTAGTCCATTATTAGGTAAAATAAATAAATAGGCTAGCCAAAAATGAGAACTTGAGCCTAAAGTGGCTAAAAGAATAAAAAAAAGAGGGGTGTCCGAATTGGGCCAAAATCAGTGGCCCAGTATCCTAAATTCCGCCCCAAACCCACCGGTCCAGAACCCATGACCCGTTTCCCCTCACCTGTTAAAATAAAACCTAGACCTAACGCCTAAAAGGGGATCGACCATTTCCCTTTCTCCTTCCCTCCTCTTGATCTTCTTCACAGATCCCTCGCACAACAGAGACACCCCCCCCCCCCCCCCCCCCCCCCCCCCCCCCCCCCCCCCGCCGGACCTTCTTCTTTCTTTTACTTCGATGACCGACTGAAAACAGAGAAAATACACGCTTCTGTTTTCCTCTCTCTGGAGATCAGGCTATTTCTTCTAAGCCCAAAACAAATCTCAACTCAGACATTATCCCCTTTTTCCCAGGCCAAACTCGTTAGTTTTGTTCAATAGTTCTATGCCTATATTATCGAAATACACTCTGTAAGCAAGAGTGACTCTAGAATGGCGAGGAAACAAAAAAGAAGATTTAAAAATAAGTTTTGGAAAACAATTTTTCTGGTTTCAAAAGCTGTTGAAAGCTTCGAAGTTGATCTCGTTGTGTGTTTCATTGTCGATGTGTTATTTCTGCTGTGCAAGAGTCCGGGATTTCGCCATCTATTTCAGACCTTTGTTGGTTGTCTTCAATTTAATTTCCGGATGTTAGGCTATGCCATTGGCTCTGACTATGCTATTGGCTTTGATGAATAAGACGACAATATTCCTGATAACTGGGTATGTTTTAACCTTTTCTCTTTTCCTTCTTTGCTCAAATTCTTTATGAGATGATTGACCTTCTGTTCCGTGAACAGAGCACATAGGTAGCCCAACTTATTTGTGAATTGCTCTCTTTTACATATTTCAGGACAAAGTACTCCAACAAGAGTAAAAGTTCTTTGCTTTACTTCTTGTTTGTTAAGGTCTTTTTCTTCTTCTTAATATTTGTATTGTACATTGCGTAGTTCTTTTGGGTTTTAAGACAGAAGTCTTAATTGTTAATCTATCGTTAATTGTTCAAAATCGTTAGTTGCTTTTGGGGGGTAATAAATTATCGTGATTATGGGTACGGTTTCCGTGACATGATCACGATATATAAATCTCATTCGAGTGTGCGTTTCACGTGACTCAACTTTATTGTTTCAAACAATAACAAAATTTAACATACTGATGTTATAACATTATAAAAGATGCCTCAATTTTTTATCTATATTTTCGTTGAATACTTCTTCACTGTTTAAATACAAATTTGAATTGGACTATATGTATTCAGAAATAAGGATATGATGTAATTTCATAAGTAACTGTATGTGTTGTTTGCACATTGTTCAAGTTCCTTGGATTTTGAATTTGACAGGAGAACACAGGGAATTCAGTCTATTTTTTGTGAAAAACTAGCTGGAAATAAACCTATAATGAATTACACTTTTGGTTATTGTGTTAAACAAAATTAGTATGTGAATGGTTGCTATTTGTGTATACTTCCTAATTACCAACTAGCTTGTTTCATCTAGCACATAACAGAGGCATGACGTTAGTTTTAGATTAGAAAATCTTATGATTCATGAATGCAAATTCGGGTGTGCATTTTATGTGACCCGACTCTAACTCCAAACAGTAATAAAATCACACGTAGCAATCGGGGGTGCATTTCATGTGACGCGGTTGTGATGTGTCCAAAAATAACAAGTGCACGCCATCGTGAATTTTCCCAAGATAAATCCATAAAATATCAAAAATGATTTATATACATACCTCGTAAAGCTAAAAATACCTCTTTTACATAAAAATTCAAAAAATTGGAGAATAATCGAACATCGCCTCAAATAGGCATTCTAAAACTGTCACGACCATAGTCTTGACTACGTAATCTACATCCGGGTGTGACAACTCATGTCCCCGACTTCAACTTAAAACTATATTAAAATCACGTGTTGCAATTGCGGGTGCATTTCATATGGCGTAATTGTAACATGTCCAAAAGCAGACAAGTGCACGTCCTCGTGACTTGTTTTCAAGATAAATCCATAAATGTCAAAAGCGGCTAAAATTTAAAAAGGCTAAATGCACAATGGGTTAAAACACGTAAACAATAAGATAATTTAGGCCAAATAATAATAGTTAAGCGACCGTGCTAGAACCCCGGAACTCGGGTATGCGTAGCACCTTCTCCCGGGTTAACAGAATTCCTTACTCAGATTTCTGGTCTCAGACAAATCAATACAGAGTCAAATTTCCTCGGTTTGGGATTTTTAAAACAAAACGGTGTCCCGGAGCATTGTCAAAAATCCGGGTGGCGACTCTGAAATAATAAATAATCCAAAATCCGAATAATGTTACTTAAAGTGGAAAAATTCCCTTATTACCCTTCATTAATCCGGGGTAGTGAAAAAGGAGGTGTGACACCCCTAAGGCCCATAATCCGCTGACTTCCCTCTTAAGCACCCCGAAGCACCACAACCGAGACACCCACTCTAAAGAGACCTTATGTGAACCTAAAGATGATTTCTTCACCTTCCTGATACCGAAATGTGTAGTCCCCAATGATATAAAAATGCCACAAGTCTCGACACCGTCCAATGTAACTCTCAGTTTCTAGCCGTATACAAATACTGAAATCCCAAATCGCTACATTTAAATCTTGAATCCATTAGAACCATTCTCGAGAGTTGTCCACTCTTCTCAAATCTCAATTAAACCAACCAAACGGACCAAACAACCTATGCACATTAGCACACCAACACTCAAGGGAGTCACCCAACTCCTAAGCAGCCGAGCAAATTCCTACTCCATGCACACTACATCTTTTATGACTAACAACTCAATCATTCCATGATTCCTATGTACCCATAGAGCGTAATACAAACTGTATCAAGAAATCCCCTTACTCGAGTCATCCGCAATCTTAATCCCTGTAGTCATAACTTGTTCGCCAGTATACTCCAAACCGAAACCAATACAACACATAATCGTACAATCAACTCGTCGATAGCAGACTCCCCCACTTGGCTCAAAGCCCTAGATTAAAAGATACAATAACTCACAATACCCATACTCTATTATTGCCATAATACTGCAGTGATATTCAACTAAGTCTATCATGAGCTCCTAAATGCGAACCATCTAATACTTCAAACTATCTGTAAATCTCGCATTCACCCTTGTAATAGTCAAGGCAACTTCCACAAGCGATCCAAACTCAAATTGCAACATATATCATTCACTAGTAAAAGAGAACTCTCTGCAAAACATCAGAGGGACCACAAAACCTAAGGACACCTCACGGAGGTAACCCACCTACTTTGCCTCAAACTGACATCTCTCTATACTCTTCCATACTCATAACTATTACACAATCACTCAATCTTCCTAAGTTTGACCTCATGACATGACATGAAAATCTACTTCACTCCACAACTAAACAACATGAGAGGTCCTTCAATACACTCATAACTCGAGCTCATATGCCAAATCAAGACAAAAATCAAACACCCGATAATCCTTGCTACATCTCAGTTAAACTCTTTCCGTAACATTCGAATAATCTAAACACATCTCGCAGTCACATTATACTCACCGCATAGTCATCTAATCACAAATACCCCTAATAGGGACACTAACGGACATATAAGTCCCAAAAGCACGTTCTCACACAATCAAAATCTCCGTGCTTAGGATACCGTCAAAACCAAGCCTTAAGTCCTTTAGATCGTCCCACCATCAGCATGCCAAAACCACATCTTGCGCCTCAACCATGGAATCGCAAGTTATTGGTGCACAACTGATACCGAACGCTCATGTGTGCATACGAATGTGTGGAAGGAATTCAAAGGGTTACGCTTCAAGCTGAATCAATGTCGCATGATAAGGAAAGAAAGATGGGAAGTATATCCTAAATCTCCTGTAGCCTCTTGAAGATAGGTATGGACGTTATCATACCGATCCGCATGACTCTAATAGACATCTCATGACTGGTAGAACCTATGAACCTAGAGCTCTAATACCAACTTGTCACGCCCCCAAATTCACTAGTCGTGATGGAACCTAACCCAACCCGCTAGGTAAGACAACTAATAATTATCCAATTCAAATGATATTAACAAGACAAATAAACGATAGTAATTTACTGAATTTTATACATTTTCCAAGGACTAGAAGTACAAATCATGAGCTTCTAAGAATAGAGTTTCCAAAGCCAAAATGAAATAACTACATAGTCTTTTTGAAAAGTACATAAACAGAGTTTTATAGATCTAAAGCTACCACGAACAAGGGGCAGCTGCAACCGGAACGCAGGTACATCTTCAATCCAGCTCCCATCGAACGCAGCAACATCAGCAGCCAACATCTGCACGCAAGGTGCAGAAGTGTAGTATGAGTACAACCAACCCCATGTACTCAATAAGTAACATACCTAACCTTAGGTTGAAAGTAGTGACGAGCTAACACAAGGCCGGGTTCAATACCAAAATCCCATAATAGTTCAGAACAGCATAAATAGAAGTATAAAAGAGGTATCTCAGAAGTAAAAATGCTCAGCTCGTTCACAGTTCCAGAAAATGGTCATGTTTTTCAAGTATCTCAATGAAAAACCGAAATCTCTTACCGAAAGTGCCAAAAATACGAGGAAGTTTGAAAACTATAATTTTCCAAATATCCTTTCCACAATAAATAAAAATGTTTCATTTTCTTCCAGATAACCAGTATGAAATACATGTCTATGACCACATATCAATGTGTATAATAAGTCATGAATGACGTGATAACGTATAACATGAGGGACAATGCATCTCTATGCATGTATGTCATGTGTGCATGCAAATGCCATGTATCTCAGAGATGAATCATGTACTCACACTCTCAGAGTACTCAATCTCACTATCTCACACTTTCCACTCATCATGCTCAACCACTCGGTATTGTATATGTGCCATACGGTAGATCTATCCCGGAATATAAACATCACTGACCATCAGTCACTCAACACCGAGGAAGGCCAATCCGGCCCCATGGAGAAGATCTATATCCAGGTATATATATATGCTTCGGACAAGATCCATGACCAGGTAAGATCCATCCCTCAATATAATCAATTGCGCTCACTGGGGGTGTACAGACTCCGGAGAGGCTCCTATAGCCCAAGCGCTATAATCTGCACAGATGACTCACGTGTTGCACATACAACTAACGTGCTATAATATCAATATCTGGATCCGCACGGACAACTCACATGATGCACGGACAACTCACGTGCTATAGTATCAATATCCTCACAAACAGGCCCCCGACCTCACTCAGTCTTCAATCTCTCCGGTCTCACTTAGGGACTCACAATGACATGAAACTATCCCGGCAACAATGATATGATGTACCAATAAATAACAAGTGAGACTAAGATATGATATGAATGCATGAATATAAGTGAGTACAAAATATCAATGAAATCAGTGAAATGACAGAAAGAAACGACCACTATGGGTCCAACAGTATCGGCATAAAGCCTAAACATGATATCTATCATGATTGGCAACTCGTTTACTTTATTGCAAGGTGAAAACAGGAATATTAACAAAATAGGACTACTATACAGTGCCATAGAAACAACAGTCCCAATCACATAACATGTATTTCGGGGTTTCATACCCTCAATACTAAGTTTAGAAGAGTTACTTACCTCGAACAAACCAATTCCAAGACCGAGCAAGCCAAGCGATATTCCAAAAATGCCATCCAGCTCGTTCTGACCTCCGAACGGCTCAAAACTAACCAAGAACAACTCAAATACATCAAACAATGATAAGTGAGCCAATTCTGATCATAAAAGATCATTCTTGAATCAAAAACCCAAAATCGGCAAAAAAAATCCCAACCCGAGCCCGCACCTCGGAACCAGACAAAACTCACAAAATACGATAAATCATTCAATTACGGGTCCAACCATACTAATTTCACTCAATTCCGACCCCAAATCCATGATCAAAACTCAAAAATTCATATTATGAAACTTTAGGCCAAAAACCCCCCAATTTCCTCTTTAAAATTCATCAACCGTAGACGAAAATTGAAGATAAATTAACGAAATATAACCAAAACCGAGAAGAGAACACTTACCCTAATTTATATGGTGAAAGTTGCTTCAAGAATCGCCTCAATCTGAGCTCCATAGCTCCCAAACTGTAAAAATGGTTGAAACCCTTCGAAATAGAGTACTTTATAATCTGCCCAGACCTGCTCTTTCGTGAACGTGAAAAATTCATCGCGTTCGCGATGAATAAAACTCACACTACCACAAAGACTCTACGGGTTCGTGATACACCCCATGCGAACGCGATGAACACTGCTGCCAAAGCTTCGCGAATGCGACTAACCTTACGCGATCGCATGGAGGAACGCTGCAATTCCAAGCTGCCAACCTCAACACTATGCAAACACTATCCTCCATACGTGAACGCGAACAAGAAAAGCTACTGCCATCAAAATACACTATGCGTTCGCGACACTTGCCATGCGAACGCGATGAAGAACTGAAACACCAGTAAACAGCCGAACATAGCAGTGCCAAATGAAGAAAAATGATCTGAAATCAATCTGAAACATGCCCGAGCCCGTCAGGACACCGTCCAAACATACCAGCAAGTCCCATAACATAACACGAACCTACTCGGGGCCTCAAAACAAACATAAAAACATTGAAACAATGAATCACACCTCAAATTGAAATTTATGAACTTTGAACTTTCAATTTTCAAAACTCGTGCTGAAACATATCAAATCATCCTGGAATGAATCCAACTTTTGCACATAAGTCCCAAATGACATGACGAAGTTATTCCAATACCCGGAACCATAATATAAATTTGATATCTTCAAAGTCAACTTCCAGTCAAACTTATAAAATTTATAGACCTTCAAATTTCTAATTTTTTTTCCAACTTGTGTCGAAACCTTCTAGAAACATCCAAATGCAAATCCAGACATACTCCCAACTCCAAAATCACCGTACGTACCTAACGGGACCATCAATACTCCGTTTCGGGGTCAAATTCACAAAAAGTCAAATCTGGTCAACTCTTTCAACTTAAAGCTTCAACAATGAAATTCATTCTTCCAAACCGATTCTGAATAACCTAAAACCCAAAACCGAAGATTCACATAAGTCATAATACATCATATAGAGCTACCCATACATGTAAACTACCGAGCGAAGATCAACTGCTCAAAACGACCGGTCGGATCGTTACACGCACGGTGCAAAAATAACTTATCCTGGATTTTTACTTTCCATATGAGCTTCTTGGAAAGAAATTTCAAAATTCTCTGTTCCATGGGGGCAGAAGATATCATCAATTCTACCCACCCATGGAAATTCAAAAGTTCACCAAAAACCTCCATTGTTGCTGTGAAAAGATATATGCAAAAAATTAGAATTTCAAGTAGAGAAAAAATTAGCAGGTAACATATATAAATAAAGCTTACGAGCAAAGTTTCATCTTTCGGAAAAAGGCATGTTCTCTTCTTCTACCAACTCACGAATTGGGACAACCACGAATCTACTATACCATCCTCTATCGTAATCATCCTCGGGACTGACCACAACTCGCTTACTTCTTTCCATGGGGTGAATACACCACGACGGAAAAGTTTCGAAGAATGTAGATGAAGAAGGTGAAGAAAAGTAAAGGGAGTGGAAACTAAACTTGACAAGTAGAGAAGACACGCTATTGCCCTCTAAACTATCAAACCTATTTTTCTGTGACACACGTTAAAGTAACGTCAAAACTCAATGATTACTCGGTATATTGCTGATTTGAACCCATGAGTAATAGGGTAAGTGTACAGGAACAAATAACCCTCACGATAAATGGTTATTCGATCATTTTCACGAGGAGCCACTCTTGGAAAGTTATATTTCCAATAACATTCATTACGAACAAGGAGAATAAGACCATATTTGATAAGAGATGGATAAAGGTCAACGTGCTCATTACGACCTACTATTGTGGTTACCTATTTGTTCCACACAACACAATCAGAAGCGAACGAGAGAAAAGTTTTAGAAACTAAAGGTTCAGGTAATGGTTTATTGAAATCTTTAGTTATACTTTGGGAAGAGGATCTAGGAGTAACAGACACTAGTTTTAAAAGAGGAGAGAGATTTTGAAAATTTTCCTTTAGAAGAGGAAGTATTTCTATTAGCCATAGATCATCGATTATAATAGCATGACGAGGAGAAAGAGCAGTAGGAGTTGAAGTTGGAGACGGAAAAGAAAGCAAGAGTAAAAAAAATATAGAAGGGAATTGCAGAAGAAGACAAGAGAAGAAGGAGAGTTTTAAATATGTAAAGTTTCATATCTTTAAGAAAATGATACATCATCATAGACCGTCATTATGGAACTATCATCTCAAATTGACAGCGTCGTCTGTGCCTGGGAAACCGCTGTAAACTTTAGAGTCAATTACGATCATACACGTATTTTGAGTATTAAATAGAAAGAGTTCATGTCTCTTCACTTCCGCAACACGTCGTGATTATCTCAAGAAGAGGCGGAAAACATTCCCGCCATAAATAAACTCTCTACTTTCCGAATATTCATTTTAAAATATTTCAAAAAAAGGGTTTTGGGGTGGGGGAGACTATCCGTATTAGTGGAAAATAAACATGCCACATAGATAATACTACAATGACAAGTATCATCGGAGTTAAAACGACAAGAAGAATGACGTGTACAGGAGTTATGATCAACACCCACAATATCAAGGTTGAATATAAAAAATAGTTACGAGGTTGATAATTAATATCACTAGTAGACACGGAAATGGAAAGGTCATTAATGGTTACGAATATGGAAAGAATTAGTCAAATTTCTAATTACGCGTACTTTGCTATTATTACCTCAACAACCATTACAAATCACTCACGTAATGAGCAATTAATGCAGTAAATAGCAGTAGTTGGCAGGAGCTAAAAAAGCAAACGATTACAAAAAAAACTACTATTTAAACCCCCTCCCTCCTTCCCATATCTTGTATCCCATCAAAACTTCTGCTAAATTATACTGTTAATTACAAAAATTTGTTACGAATTTAGCTCAAAGTAATAATATAAAATAAAAAGACAAAAATATAGGGAGCAAGAGAGGAAAGATTCTTATTTCTTCAAGTGTTTCAATTGTCTACAATATCACTTACCATCCTCTATTTATAATATTATAGAGAGGTATACAAAAGAATATCATAAACATGGAATTAAGCATTTGAGATCATGGAGGAAGATCATGAGGAGATTATGGAGGTATGTGAGTTACAACTCCATAAGCAATGGGGTAGTGGGAGTTATGGAGATAATGAAGAAGAGTAGTGGGTACTATTCCTTTGGTGGCTATGGACATCCACTGTAATTTAATATTTTATAACACTCCCCCTTGGATGTCCATAAATATGTGTCTCGTTAAAACCTTACTAGAAAAAAACCTTGTGGAGAAAAATCCTATTGAAGGAAAAAGAGTACACATATCTAGTAATACGCATTTCCTGCTGCCTCATTAAAACCTTGCCAAGAAAATCCAGTGGGATAAAACCTTTGCTAAGTAAAAAAGAGTACAGCGTGTATTTGCATCCCCTGATAAAAACATCAATTTATTTCTCTGAGATGACATGTTCTGATCTTGTATACCAACTTCTCAATTGTTGAGGTTTCTAATGCTTCATTGCATAGAACCACCAAATTATCAAGCGAACAAATATGTTGAACATCAATTTCTCTGTTCGATTAAGCTTGTGTCTGATAAAGAACTTTGATCAAATATATGCTTTATTCTGTCTCCTTCAATATATCCTTCTTTCAATTTAGATAAGCGAAAATCATCGTCTTCACTAATATTGAAATCTTCTCTTCAAAGAAAAGTCACACATCTGTTGTGTGTCAACTCACTTGCTTTATCAGTTCTTAGTATATTGACATCACTTGAACAAGTATCAACAATTGTATGCCTTGTGAATTAATAATATGACAGTACCCCCACATACAAATAGATTGTTTGAAGAACGATCTTCAGAAAATGTCTGCATCTACATAACCAACAAAACCTTGACAATATTTGTTAGAATAAACAAATCTATACCAACGATTCCTTTTGCAACATAATCCTAATAGTATTTTGGTATCTTTATATAGGAATTAAACTATATCTTGATAGCATCTTGTTATACTCATGGTTCTAGCAAGATACATAGTGTATCAATTGCAATTGACACAAAAATAAATCATGTACGCCATGATTGCTCTAATCCACATAAGGATTTGCTGAAGTTTTATTTAATGAATTTCTTGGGAACCTTAATATGCTTCAGAATAGTTTAAATCCTTCAACGATTTTTATATACGCATATCAAATTTATCAGGTATTTCCAGACTAAAATCTGAAAGCAATTGTATCCACCACAAAGGAACATGTTTCCATATAATCAATGCCAGGACATTTACGTAAAATCTTGTGTCACCCTACTTGCTTTATACTTTCAAGTGTTGTGACTATCAGTCCAAAACTTCATGTTTTCTAAGTGAAGTCAATCTTGATTGCATATTTTTCATTGGCCAATCATTTATCTGTCCAAATTACATGACAGATTTGAGCTCAAGGTCTTCATCAATATTAAAAATATAGAGCGCTACATTATATCAACACTAACATCGATGATCATTTTACATCGGTTCCATCATCACACAATAAAGACATAACTTATTGAGATCTCATTATTTTCAGGTACCCAAACCTCTTCCATGATGTCTTATAAAATGTTATGTCATGGTGCTCTTATAGAGCACTTGCCTCCTTAGTATGACCATCTTTATCATTTGCCCATCTCTTTCTTCAAGGAGTTTTATCTTTGGAACCGATTAGTCTATTACGCTTCATGCATTCCATAGACTATGTCCATCATGGGCTTTATTCTCTTTGGAGCATTAGTAGCTGAAATATAACGTTTAGCTTTGGGTCAGCAAATACGCCTGCCAATATTTTGCAAATGAATTATCACTTGAACTTCAAATTCACATTTTCTTGTACGAGGATCTAGGTGCACTCAAAATAATTCATTCCATGATTACTTTTTCAGCTGCCAATTTTCTCCCTCTAATTCCGCAATCACCAACACATATCCCTAACTTTCTTTGGGGTCCCATCGTTGTGCATTGTGGTGGAACAATTAAATCATATAGCACATCCATATTCTAGATGGAAATTATTTGGTTCAGTACCCTGAACCAATTAAAATAGGGAGAATTTATTATAACTCTTTGTCTAGATGCGTACAAGTGCTGGTGTATATTAAATAATACCCTCCATACCTGTAACGACCCGATCGGTCGTTTTGAGCTCTAGCGCATCGTTCAACAGCTTGAGGCCATGAGCAGCTTCATTTCAGGTATTATGACTTGTAGGTGTGGTCGGAGTTGAATTTCGGGAAGTTCGGAGTTAAATTGGAAAGAAAATTCTCATTTCGAAAGCCTTAAGTTGGAAGAATTGACTAGGATTGGAATTTTGAGTAGACGACCTCCGAATCAAGATTTGAAGGTTCCAACAGGTTCGTATGATGATTTCGGACTTGGGCGTGTGTTCAGAACGGGTTTTGGATGACCTGGGAGCGTTTCGGCGCCCAATAGTGAAATAAGAATTTCTTTAAGTTCAAACTTTGGTTGGAACGTATTTTTGTGTTATCGAGGTTCTGAATGAAATTTCAAGATTGGGAATAGTTTCGTTATGTCATTTATGACTTGCTTGCAAAATTTGGTGTCATTCCGAGTAGTATAGGTCGGTTCGGCGCATCGTTAACGAATTCAAGAACTTAAAGTTCTTAAGTTTGATTCTAGGGGTTTTGAAGTGTGATTTTGAGTTTTAGCGTTGTTTTGAGTGTTCTGAAGGCTCGAGCAAGTCCGTAGGATGATTTGGGACTTATTGGTACATTCGGTTTGAAGTTCCGAGGGCTCGGGTGAGTTCCGGGTAGGTCCCCGGATGTCTTTAGGCTTAAAATATAGTTATTGCAGGTCAGAGAAGTCAAATCTCTGAACTCACCACCGAGGTCCGCGGTCCTTTTTGTGCTGACCGCGGTGGGGGCCTTCGCGGCTGCGGTCGTTTTTGTGCGGTCCGCGGTGGAGAAGCTGGACCACTGGTCCGATTTCGGAGGCCTATATCTTTTGATATATAAGGAATATTGAGATACGTCAAAAATAAAAGTTGTATCCCTTCGTGTCTAGTTTCCAGAAAGGTAAAGAAATCGCAATTTGGACATCTGTAGAGAAGATTATGGCCAAAATACTAAAGCATGTCACTGCAGTCATATTTTTTTGTTTTCTCCACTTTTTCTTGTTTTTCTCAGCAAGGTCCGCGATCGTTTTTGTGCGGTCCGCGGTGGGGGCCTGAGAGGGGTATAAATAAGTGGGGTTTTCAGTTATTTTTCATTTTTCAAAAACCTAAAAACATAAGAGGCGATTTTCCAAACACTCTTTCTTCTCCAAAACATTTGTAAGTGATTTCTAACTCATTTTCTTCACTCCTTAACTTCTTTTTACAAGATTTCATCCTAGAATATAGGGTTTTCATGGTGTAATTGGGAATTTTGGATAAAACCTATCACGACCCAAATTCCTATTCAGGTCGTGATGGCGCCCAACACCGGAGTCAGGCAAGCCAACACTAGTTTGCTAACGAAATTACTTAAATTAATGAGATGTTCAAATACTTGTCCAGTTTTAATTTAAGAAGTCCTTTAATGAAAGTGAGTAAGTGAGGCAAATTGATTTAAAGTAACTCAAAACTCGTTTGCCAGCATAAGCAGGATAGCAAAATTCTAGGGAGTCAACTACGTGTGCCAAGACCTAGTGTCACAAGTCCACAGGCAACTAGTAAAATATACAAAGCTAGAAAAAAATAGAAGTACTACTATCTGAAAAGAATAGACAGGAGTATCCCAAAAATAGTAGAAAACTCCACAGTGCTGCTGAGGAACGCCAAGAGGAGCAGCTCACCGTGTAGTCGGGTCCAGATAGTACTCTCAATGACGGACGCCGGAATAGTGACCAGGTGCAACAACCTCAGTACCTGTACAATTAAGTACAGAAGTGTAGCATGAGTACATATAAACAAATATGTACCCAGTGAGTATCCCGTCTAAACTCGAAGACGTAGTGACGAGAGGTAGACGTGTTACTCACTAGGGTCGCTATCGATAATATGATTTAATAAATCTAGACAGGATTAACAATTATGGAAAGCAAGTAGACATGGAGCATCAGTATATAAAGATAACGATCTACCTGCAAGTGCCAAGTAATAATACTTAATAAAAATCACAAGTTTCCTTCCCCACAGAACAATTAAATTGGTAAGAATAATAATACGACTCTCAATCAAACACATAGCATATAATATGCCGAGGCGTACGGCCGAAGCGACACAAAATTTAAATGTGCACTGCCGAGGGTCGAACGGCTCAAACCATAGATGCATCTATTACTCTGCTCGCGAATCGATCATGCGACGCGGTTGACATAATATAAGGCTACCCCGCTTACGAATCATACATGTGACTCGGGTGCTCGTAAACATACATAATGTTATCAAGAAATTCAGGAATAATTCAGGGAAACGTACTTGGAAGCAGGGATTTAAGCATCTAAATTTACGTAATACTTCCTACTATTCTCATGAAATTTCAAGGATATTACATAATAGAAGTACATGTAAGGATACAGGCAAAACATGTAAAGGCATGCTTGTGAGTCCTAAAGACTACCCGACATAGCATAATAGTAGCTACGCACGGACTCTCGTCACATTGTGCGTGCGTAGCCCCCCGCAGATAAGGACATTTAGTCATTCACAATTTACTTATGGGGACAATTCCCTCTTACAAGGTTGGAAAGGAGACTCACCTCGCGTAGAAACTACTTCCCGGGTCAAGAACGTGCCCGTAACTCCAAACTTGTCACCCAAGGACTCGAAACTAGCGAAATATTATTTAAATACATTAATATACACTCAAAAGTATGAAGTTCTATTACTAGTTTAGCTAATTCATCTTTCTTGAAGAAATCCCAAAATACACCCCCAGGCCCACATGCTCGGATTCCGGAAATTTTCGGTGAAATCACTCACACATAACCTAAGGATCATTATTATATAGTTTTTGTATGATTTCACGGTAGAAAAGTGGTGAAAGTCCCTAAAATTCATCAACCCTAGGTTTTTACCATAACCCATGAACTACCACTAATTAGTGTGTTAATCTACCCTAAAATTCAAGTATTCAACTTAATTTACAGTGGGAATCACTTACCTCTCAGTTGCTAGGTGAAATCTTCTCTTTGGAAGCTCCCAAAATCGCCACAAGTGAAGAAAGAATGGCTAAAATGGGACTAAGTCCCGTTTAAGAACACACTGCCCAACTGCCCATTAATTGCGATTGCAGCTGGGCCAATGCGATCGCAGAGAGTAAAGAACCTGGGCCCCTGAAGACTACTATGCGATCGCAGACAAGGTCTTGCGATCGCGGAGAGTAACTGGCCCGTACTCTTAAAGGGCCTACTGTGCGACCGCGGACGGGGAGCATGCGATCGCGGAAGGCTATCTGACAGGCCTATGCGATCGCAGAGAGTAATTGGCTGGACCAGGCCACAGCCCAACCTAGTGTGAACACAGACATACCTGTGCGATCGCACAGGTCATTTCTCACCCCCAGCCCATTCCTTCTACGTGATTGCAACAGGGCACCCGCGATCACAGAGAAGGAAACCAGACAGAAAAATCTGGTGTTTTGGATTTAACTCCGAGGGGTCCGAAACTCACCCGAGCCCCTCGGGACCCCATCCAAAGGCACTGACAAGTCTGTATTCATGATACGCACTCGCTCAAATTTACGAAACGTGAAAAACAACAACGGAACTAAGAATCCAACCCCAAAACCAAATTGAATCAAACTTTGAACTTAGAGTTCTAGAATTCGGTTTCGATGCGCCGAACCGACCTATACTACTCGGAATGACACCAAATTTTGCGAGTAAGTCATGAATGACATAACGGAACTATTCCCGGTCTTGGAATTCCGTTCGGACCTCGATAACACAAAAACACGTTCCAACCCAATTTATGAACTTAAGGAAACTCTACTTTCGCTATTTGGCGTCGAAACGCTCCCGGGTCATCCAAAACCCATTTTGGACATACGTACAAGTCCGAAATCATCATACGAAGCTACTGGAATCGTCGAAACTCGATTCCGGGGTCATTTACTCAAAATGTTGACCGAAGTCAAACTTGACTTTAAAAGCCAACCTTAAGAAACCAAGTGTTCCTATACTCTTCTAAACACTTCCAAATCCCGAACCACCCGTCCCCGCAAGTCACAATCACGATAAGCTGCTACGGGAAGTATTATTTTGGGGAAAGGGGTCCGAATACGCAAAATGACCGGTTGGGTCGTTACATTCTCCACCTTTTAAACAAACGTTCGTCCTCGAACGGGTCTAGAATCGTACCTGAAGTGCTGAATAAGTGTGGATATATGCTCCGCATGTCCTCGTCAGACTCCCAAGTCGCCTCCTTGACTGGTTGGCCCCGCCACTGGACCTTCACAGTAGAAACTCTCTTAGACCTCAATTGGCGGTCCTGTCTACCAATAATCGCAACTGGCTGCTCCTCGTAGCCCAATCTCTCATCCAACTGAATAGTGCTGAAATTGACCACGTGAGAGAAGTCGGGGTGATATCTCCGGAGCATGGATACATGGAAGACCGGATGGACTCCTGATAAGCTGGGAGGTAAAGCAAGCTCATAAGCAACCTCCCCAACTCGCCTCAATACCTCAAAAGGGCCTATAAACCTCGGGCTCAACTTGCCCTTCTTCCTGAATCTCATAATGCCCTTCATCGGTGAAACCTTCAGCAGAACCTTATCTCCCTCCATAAATGATATATCACGAGCCCTCTGATCCGCGTAGCTCTTCTGCCTGGACTGTGATGTGCGGAGCCTCTCCTGAATTAACTTCACCTTCTCTAAAGCATCTCTCACCAGGTCTATACCATATAACTTAGCCTCGCCAAGCTCAAACCACCCGATGGGAGAACGACATCGTCGACCATACAAAGCCTCAAATGGAGCCATCTCAATGCTGGAGTGATGACTATTATTGTAAGCAAATTCGGCCAAAGGCAAGAACTGGTCCCACTGGCCTCCAAAGTCAAGCACACATGCTCTGAGCATGTCCTCCAATATCTGAACTATACGCTCTGACTGACCGTCAGTCTGTGGATGAAAAGTTGTGCTGAGATCTATCTGAGTGCCCATCTCTTTGTGCAATGCTCTCCAGAAGTGCGAGGTGAACTGAGGACCTCGATCTGATATAATGGACACCGGTACACCGTGCAACCGGACTATCTCCCGAATGTAGATCTGAGCTAACCTCTCAGAAGTATAAGTAGTAGCCACAGGGATGAAATGCGCCGATTTGGTCAATTTATCCACAATGACCCAAACCGCGTCAACCTTCCGCAAAGTCCGAGGCAACCCAACCACGAAGTCCATAGTAATGCGCTCCCACTTCCACTCAAGAATGGGCATCTGCTGAAGTAGGCCTCCTGGCCTCTGATGCTCATACTTAACCTGCTGGAAATTAAGACACCTAGCCACATACTCCACGATGTCTTTCTTCATCCGCCTCCACCAGTAATGCTGCCTCAAATCACGATACATCTTCGTAGCACCCGGGTGGACAGAGTACCGTGAACAGTGTGCCTCCTCTAAGATCCTCTACCTCAAGCCATCAACATTAGGAACACACGAATGATCCTGAAGTCGCAAAACACCATCCTCGCTAATAGTAACCTCCTTGGCACCACCCTGAACCACTGTCTCTCGTAGCTCTGCCAGGCGTGGATCATCATACTGTCGAGCCTTAATCTCCCCCAATAATGAAGACTGAGCAACCACATGCGCAAGAACTCGCCGAGGCTATGAAAGATCTAATCTCACCAAGCGATTATCCAAGGACTGAATGTCCAAGGCTAGAGGTCTCTCCTCAGCTGCAATATAAGCCAAGCTACCCATACTTTACGCCTTCCTACTCAAAGCATCTGCTACCACATTCGCCTTGCCCGGGTGATACAGAATGGTGATGTCATAATCCTTCAGCAACTCAAGCCACCTGCGCTGCCTCAAATTAAGATCCCTTTGCTTGAACAAGTGCTGCAAGCTGCGGTGGTCGGTATAAACCTCACAAGACACCCCATATAAGTAATGCCTCCAAATCTTAAGAGCATGAACAATCGCCGCCAACTTCAAATCATGTACAGGGTAATTCTTCTCATGGACCTTCAGTTGGCGCGAAGCATAAGCAATAACTCTACCTTCCTGCATCAATACGCACCCCAAGCCAATGCGTGAAGCGTCGCAATACATCGTATACATCCCCGAACCGGAAGGCAATACTAGAATTGGTGCCAAAGTTAATATCGTCTCGAGCTTTTGAAATCTCGCCTCACACTCGTCGGACCACCGAAATGGAGCATTCTTCTGAGTCAATCTAGTCAATGGGGCTGCAATGGATGAAAAGCCCTCCACAAATCACCGGTAGTAGCCTGCTAGACCCAAGAAACTCCTGATCTCTGTAGCTGAAGTAGGACGTGGCCAACTCTGAACTGCCTCAATCTTCTTAGGATCAACCTTGATACCCTCTCCAGATACCACATGTCCCAAGAATTCCACGGAATCCAACCAAAACTCACACTTGGAGAACTTAGCATAGCTTCTGTTCCCGCAAAGTCTGGAGCACAACTCTCAAATGCTGCTCGTGCTCTCCCAGGCTACGTGAGTAAATCAAAATGTCATCAATGAAGACCATGACAAAGGAATCAATATACCGCCTGAACACCCTGTTCATCAAGTCCATAAATGATGTTGGGGCATTAGTCAAGCCAAAGGACATCACCAAGAACTCATAGTGGTCATATCTCGTACGAAAAGCAGTCTTCGGGACATCTGAGGCCCGAATCTTCAACTGATGATAGCCTGATCTCAAGTCAATCTTAGAAAATACCCTGGCACCTTGTAACTGGTCAAACAAATCATCAATGCGCGGCAGTGGATACTTGTTCTTGATAGTAACTTTGTTCAACTGGCGGTAATCAATACACATCCGCATAGACCCATCCTTCTTCTTCACAAATAGAACTGGAGCACCCCACGACAATACACTCGGCCTGATAAACCCCTTAGCCAACAATTACTCAAGCTGCTCCTTCAACTCCTTAGGAGCCATACGATATGGGAGAATGGAAATAGGCTGAGTATCTGGAGCTAAATCAATGCAAAAATCAATATCCCGATCCGGAGGCATGCCTGGAAGGTCCGAAGGGAATACATCAGCAAACTCTCGAACAACTGGCACTGAATCAATAGTCGGGGACTCGGCGGCTGTGTCCCGCACATAAGCAAGATACGCCAAACAACCCTTCTCGACCATATGTCGAGCCTTCAAGAAGGAAATAACTCTACTGGCTGCACTAACTGAGGAACCTCTCCACTCCAGCCTAGGAAACTCGGGCATGGCCAAAGTAACCATCTTGGCATGGCAATCCAAGATGGCATGATGAGGAGATAGCAAATCCATGCCCAGGATAATGAGCAATAGAAGGTCCGCTCGAGTCTCGAACCCACAGAAAGTAATCACACAAGACCGATAAATCCGATCTACTACTACATAATCACCCACGGGAGTGGATACATATATAGGAGAACCCAAGGACTCACGCGGAACATCCAGAAAGCAAGCAAACAAGGCTGACACATACGAATAAGTGGATCCTAGGTAATATAATATTGATGCCTCTCTACCACATACTGAAATAATACATGTGATCACGGCATCTGAGGCCACTGCATCTGCTCGGGTCGAGATATCATAAAATCTGGCTGGAGTACCTGAAGACTGACCCCCGCTGGACTGAATAGGAGCTAGCTGAGCTCCCCCTTCCTGGCCTCCACCTCTAGGACGACCTCTACCAGCCTGTCCTCCACCTCTGGGTGGACGGGGCGCCGGTGCTGAGTATGTAGGCTGATAACTCTGCTAAACAGCCTTGCCCTGAAGTCTGGGACAAGTCCTCCTCATATGGCCTGAATCCCCACACTCATAGCATCTCACTAGAGGCGTGGCATGCTGCCCTGAAGAAGAAGAACCCTGAATAGCTGGGGGCGGTGAGAAACCTCTAGCATAGCACTGAAGTAGGGACTAGGAGAACCCTGATGACCTGAATACCCGTCGGAGGAACCCTGAATGGCTGGTGGGCGGTAAAAACTCTCCGGCATGGCGCTGAAATATGGTCTCACTAGAGCACCACGGGAAGGTGGTGGTGGAGCTGAATATGGAGGCCTGCTGGGCTGGCCTCTACCAAACTGACCTCTACCCCTGGCTGGGGCACCTCTGAAATCTCCAGAAAATCTAGCCCTCTTATCCTGCTGACCCTACTCTCTGCCCCTCGATCGGTAACCCTCGATCCGGCGAGCTATCTCGACCACAAGCTGATAAGGAGTACCCATCTCCACCTCTCGGGCCATGTTGGCCCTAATACCTGAGTGCAATCCAGCTACAAACCTCTGCACCCTCTCCGCATCAGTAGGAAGAATCGTAAGGGCATGACGAGACAACTTAGAAAACCTGGCCTCGTAGTCTGTCACTGACATCTGCCCCTGCTCCAGCTGCTCAAACTGATACCGCAGCTCTTCCCTCTCGGAGGGTGGAATATACCTTTCCAGGAACAGTTGAGTGAACTTCTCCCATGTGAGAGGAAGGGAACCTGCTGTCCTACCAAGGATAAATGACTGCCACCATCTGCGGGCCCTGCCCTCTAGCTGAAACGTAGTAAAATCAACCCCATGGGACTCCAAAATCCTCATGTTGTGGAGTTTGTCCCTGCACTTATCAATGAAGTCCTGGGCGTCCTCTCCCATCTCCCCTCCGAAGACCGGAGGGTGCAATCGAGTCCATTTGTCAAGTAGCTTCTGCAGATCGACGTCCGCAGCTGGTCTAAGTTCTGGTGTTGCTGTTGCTGGCTGTGCTCCACCCACGGGCAGAGTACCCGGAGTCTGATATACTGGCGCTGCATGACCTGCGGCCTGGGTGGTAGGGGTCTGAACTCCCCCTCCTGCCTGAGATATGGCAGGATCCGCTGGAAATAAACCAGCCTAGGTCATAGTATCCATGAACCGCATCATACGACCCATGACCTCCCGAAAGCCTGGTGCAGTCATAAAATATGCTGGGGCAGGATCTGCTGGGGCAGGATCTGCTGAAGGCACCTCATCCTGCTGCTCAATGATAGGATCCTCTAGGGGTGCTAGTGGAGCAACTCTGGGATGCCCTTGTCCCCTACCTCGGGCTGGTGCCCCACCCCGGCCTCTGCCTCGGATGACGGGGGTAGCGGCATCTACCGGGTCTGGGATATCAGATGCACGAGTCCTCACCATCTGTGAGAGAATAGAAGAATGAGATTTAGTAAACCATCGACTGCACGATAGAATAGGAATAGAGAGAGGCTTAACACCCTATAGCCTCTCGAAGATAAATACAGACGTCTCCGTATCGATCCGCAAGACTCCACTAGGTTTGCTTGTGACTTGTGAGACCTACGTGAACCTAGAGCTCTGATACCATGTTGTCACGACCCAAATTCCTATTCAGGTCGTGATGGCTCCCAACACCGGAGTCAGGCAAGCCAACACTACTTTGCTAACGAAATTACTTAAATTAATGAGATGTTCAAATACTTGTCTAGTTTTAATTAAGAAGTCCTTTAATGAAAGTGAGGAAGTGAGGCAAATTGATTTAAAGTAACTCAAAACTCGTTTGCCAGCATAAACAGGGTAGAAAAATACTAGCGAGTCAACTACATGTGCCAATACCTAGTGTCACAAGTCCACAGGCAACTAGTGGAATATACAAAGCTAGACAAAAATAGAAGTACTACTATCTGAAAAGAATAGACAGGAGTATCCCAAAAATAGTAGAAAACTCCACAGTACTGCTGAGGAACGCCAAGAGGAGCAGCTCAACGTGTAGTCAGGTCCAGATAGTACTCTCAATGACGGACGCTGGAATAGTGACCAGGTGCAACAACCTCAGTACCTGTACAATTAAGTACAGAAGTGTAGCATGAGTACATATAAACAAATATGTACCCAGTGAGTATCCCGTCTAAACTCGAAGACGTAGTGACGAGAGGTAGACGTGTTACTCACTAGGGTCGCTATCGATAATATGATTTAATAAATCTAGACAGGATTAACATTTATGGAAAGCAAGTAGACATGGAGCATCAATATATAAAGATAACGATCTACCTGCAAGTGCCAAGTAACAATATTTAATAAAAATCACAAGTTTCCTTCCCCACAAAATAATTAAATTGGTAAGAATAATAATAGGACTCTCAATCAAACACATAGCATATAATATGCCGAGGCGTACGGCCGAAGCGACGCAAAATTTAAATGTGCACTGCCGAGGGTCGAACGGCTCGAACCATAGATGCATCTATTACTCCACTCGCGAATCGATCATGCGACGCGGTTGACATAATATAAGGCTACCCCGCTCACGAATCATACATGTGACTCGGGTGCTCGTAAACATACATAATGTTATCAGGAAATTCAGGAATAATTCAGGGAAACATACTTGGAAGCAGGGATTTAAGCATTTAAATTTACGTAATACTTCCTACTATTCTCACGAAATTTCAAGGATATTACATAATAGAAGTACATGTAAGGATACAGGCAAAACACGTAAAGGCATGCTTGTGAGTCCTAAAGACTACCCGACATAGCATAATAGTAGCTACGCACGGACTCTCATCACATTGTGCGTGCGTAGCCCCCCCGCAGATAAGGACATTTAGTCATTCACAATTTACCTATGGGGACAATTTCCTCTTACAAGGTTGGAAAGGAGACTCACCTCGCGTAGAACCTACTTCCCGGGTCAAGAACGTGCCCGAAACTCCAAACTTGTCACCCAAGGAGTCGAAACTTGCCAAATATTATTTAAATACATTAATAGACACTCAAAAGTATGAAATTCTATTACTAGTTTAGCTAATTCATCATTCTTGAAGAAATCCCAAAATACACCCCCGGGCCCACATGCTCGGATTCCATAAATTTTCGGAGAAATCACTCACCCATAACCTAAGGATCATTATTATATAGTTTTTGTATGATTTCACGGTAGAAAAGTGGTGAAATTCCCTAAAATTCATCAACTCTAGGTTTTTACCCTAACCCATGAACTACCACTAATTAGTGTGTTAATATACCCTAAAATTCAAGTATTCAACTTAATTCACAATGGGAATCACTTACCTCTCAGTTGCTAGGTGAAATCTTCTCTTTGGAAGCTCCCAAAATCGCCACAAGTGAAGAAATAATGGCTAAATGGGACTAAGTCCCGTTTAAGAACACACTGCCCAGCTGCCCTTTAAATGTGATCGCAGCTGGGTCAATGCGATCGCAGAGAGTAAAGAACCTGGCCCCTAAAGACTACTATGCGATCGCAGACAGGGTCTTGCGATCGCGGAGAGTAACTGGCATGGGCTCCTAAAGGGCCTACTGTGCGACCGCGGACAGGGAGCATGCGATCGCGGAAGGCTATCTGACAGGCCTATGCGATCGCGAGGGAGGGGTATGCGATCGCAGAGAGCAATTGGCTGGGTCAGGCCACAACCCAACCTAGTGCAAATGCGGACAGACCTGTGCGATCGCATAGTTCATTTCTCACCGCCAGCCCATTCATTTTATGCGATCGCAACAGGGCACCCGCGATCGCTGATAAGGAAACCAGACAGAAAAATCTAGTGTTTTGGATTACTCCGAGGGGTCTGAAACTCACCCGAGCCCCTCGGGACCCCGTCCAAAGGCACTGACAAGTCTGTATTCATGATATGGACTCGCTCAAATTTACAGAACGTGAAAAACAACAACAGAACTAAGAATCCAACCCCAAAACCAAATTGAATCAAACTTTGAACTTAGAGTTCTAGAATTCGGTTTCAATGCGCCAAACCGACCTATACTACTTGGAATGACACCAAATTTTGTTAGCAAGTCATGAATGACATAACGGAACTATTCTCGGTCTCGGAATTCTGTTCGTACCTCGATAACACAAAAACATGTTCCAACCCAATTTATGAACTTAAGGAAACTCTACTTTCGCTATTTGGTGTCGAAACGCTGACGGGTCATCCAAAATCCATTCCGGACATACGTACAAGTCCGAAATCATCATATGAAGCTACTGGAATCGTCGAAACTCGATTCCGAGGTCGTTTACTCAAAATGTTGACCGAAGTCAAACTTGGCTTTAAAAGCCAACCTTAAGGAACCAAGTGTTCATATACTGTTCTAAACACTTCCAAATCCCGAACCCGCAAGTCACAAATCATGATAAGCCTCTACGGGAAGTATTATTTGGGGGAACGGGGTCTGAATACGCAAAACGACCGGTTGGGTCGTTACAAAACCTAAGAATATTGAAATTTGGGGATTTAGACGTCAAATTGAGGTCGGATTCCAAAACCATTTATATATCCTGGCTAAGGGGCGAATGGGTAATCGGGTTTTGGTCCGATTTTCGGATTTGGACCGAGCGGGCCTAGGGTCGAGTTTTGACTTTTTGGTAAATACTTTAGAAAACTCACTTCCATGCATTAAATTGATTCATTTAGCATTTTTTTATATAATTAAGTAACTTGTGGCTAGTTTCGAGTCCTTGGGAGACGAGATTGGAGTTTCGGGTGCGTTCTTGACCCGGAGAGTAGGATCAACACGAGGTAAGTCTCCTTTCTAACTTTGTGAGGGGGAATTGTCCCCATAGGCGAACTAATTAATTATGTGCTATTTTTTGCGGGGGCTACGTACGCACGAGGTGACGGGAGTCCGTGTGTAGCTACTAATATGCTATGTCCGGGTAGTCTAGGACCTACTAGCATGCTTTACTTGTTGTACTTGTGACCTTGTCAATAAAATATCATGTGATGCTTTCAATTAGTAACTAAATCTCTGAGAAGGATATAGTTTACTTTTCTTAATTACCTGGAAGGAGAATTGATTCTTCCTTGGATAATTGTGTTTCGGATAAATCTATAGAGTTTGGAACCCTGTCGAAATTGGCAAGTAAATCTCCAGAAAGGTTTTAAATACTATTCTCATGTTTATAAAAGGAGAATTTTATCACTTCATTGAACAACTAATTTTTCTGATAAAAATGTGGTTCATTGGTGTGAATATGTGTAACTTTGGGTGCCTGAGTCCCATGTATGATTCGCGAGCAGGATGACCTTGTATTTATGTATATTTATACGGAGACCCGAGTCGCAGGTATGATTCACGAGCGGGGTAGCCCTAGTATTATGTTAATCGCGTCGCATGTTCGATTCGCGAGCGGGGCAGATAGATGCATCTATGGTTCGGTCCGTTCGACCCTCGGCAGTGCACATTTTATTATTGATTGTTCCGCACCGTTCGACCCTCGGCATTTTCTTGCGCATGATAATTGCTGCGTATTTCCTGTAATTATTACTGTTTATTGACCTAAGAAGTTTTAAATTGCCAACTGAAATAACGGAGGTTTAATGTGTTAAATGCGAAAGAAGTTGATATTTCTTATCCCCGATTATTATTAAATGCCTATGATACTCATGCTTAGCATCTCACTGGATTATACTAAACTGACTTATATCAAGTGTCAAATTCGACCTCTCGTCACTACCTCTCTGAGGTTAGGCGTGATACTTACTGAGTACACGTTGTTTTCGTACTCATACTACACTTGCTGTGCATTTTTATTGCACAGGTACTTTCACCGCGATGTGGCCAGCATTGGAGACTTCGGTGAGCTGCATTATCCGGAGGCGACCCGTAGCCGACAGAGTCTTCCTCTATGTATTATATTTTCAATTTTAAATTCCTTGTCCCTTGGTATTTCGGACAAGCTTTGTTATGTTTGTAAAATTCTTAGAAATTGCTCATGTACTTGTGTCACCGGGTTCTGGGATGTGTTTGGGATTTTATTTAATAAATTGAATGGTTTACCTGTCGTGTTTATTTAATAAATTTTTATTCGCTCATTGGGTTGTAAGTGAAAGGTAACGATTTCGAAAATGTTAAAACAGGAATTTATTTCAACTAATTGATGGTTGGCTTGCCTGACGGTGGTGTTCGGCGCCATCACGACCTTAATAAATTTTGGGTCGTGACAATACCAAATTCATATTTGGGAGTTTTGTTCTCATAACCAATGATGTAGCTATAATTGAAGGTATTCAATTTCTACTAAATTGACTGGATTTAAACCAGCATTATCTAGATAAATCATCATAATTTATATTCTGGAATTGTGCCCTAATAATTTGAGCAATCTGCCTTGCAAAATCTGAACTGCAAGTTGATAACAAATGCACATGTGACCATACAATAGATGCATCTATTACAATCATATAATAGTAAACGGTCCACATGGCAGGTGACTGGGGCCATATATATCACCTTTTATTCGTTTCTAAAATTAAGGAATTCAATCCCAACCTTAACTGATATATCATGAGAATAAGCCGCACAAGAGAATTCTTGAAGAATCTTCTATTTCTTCAATATATGCCAATGTGAATTCTTAATTAATTTTTGCATCATAATTGCACTGGGATGGTCAATCGGTCATGCCAACTGATATTTTATTTAGTAAACATCTAATTTACTTGTGGCAAGTGATTCCATCATTATGCTTATACATCTGTATTACAAATAGAAAAAAAGCCGGGTAAGCTGTCATATTTACCCGGTATGTTATAGTAATATGAAGATAATCAGTCTTTCTTTCATTTATAGTCTCAATATGCCAACCACTTTTTGGCTAATACATTTGAAACTTAAAAAGTTTCTTTATGAGACTTACTACAACATCAATGTCAAGAACAATTTCATTCATCGGATAGTAGCAAATTAATTTTTCGGAGCTCTTAATTAATTTGTACTACAAGAACTTTTGTCACACCATCCATATGGTGAATGTCTCCTTTACGGAGAAAATCGTTTCATAATAATTGTCATGGTCAAAATCATCATAAGCAAAATCACTTCTTGCTTTAATTTTGCCTTTAATAACATTTTATAAGGCATGAAAAAATATTTTTGGTGTACCACATGTATGCAACCAATGACATAAACATGTAACTACACAGTAATATTCTTTATCTTTCTTTCTCATAAACCTCCCAGTAGAGTTGAGTTTGTATTATTTATTCAACCATGCATACACACATTCTTATGCATAATTTATCACATGTATATTTTCACATTCACTTTCAGAAATGAGTCAGCATTTACAATGCTTTCACATGTCACATTCTTTCATAAAATGGACTATTATCATCCGAGGGTGGCTAGTATTTATAGACCATATTGATATACAATTCCTTCACCTTTGGATGATTATTTTGAGAACCCTTATTGTTCTCCTTTTTATAATTACCAAAATGATGATTATTATTCTTTTGGTATTTGGCACGCCCACGTTCATTGGTCAATCAATTATCTTCATTTAGATTTATTATACACCGCTATCATATTCACTATTATTATTATTTATAACAATTATATTTGAAAAAGTAAAGTAAAATGGTTGTTAAAAGCCGAATTATTCTATTTATTTGCTTTGACTTCAAACACTATTTTTTGGGTTCAACATTATCAAAATTTTTGTAGTTTGACTCTCAAATTTGTACCTATAAGGAAAACTAATTAACAGCTTGCCAGAATTGAAATCAATGACATAAAAAAAGAAACAAATATAATTAATTTAAAAGCTTTCCATAAAAGAAAAAGAAATAAATGAGAAATAGAGAATGACAAAAGACCAGCAAAAAACCTAGACCAAGTGAAAGATGGTGACAATATACGTCAATAACTGCGTTACTCCAACAATCCAAAATCATAAGCTAAACATTAGCCCCACTACCGCTACGCTTACCTGCATATTCATTTGGACGCTTAAATTAAAGCATGTTTCAATTGAACACCTAAGCATATGATAAAAGTGTTTCTACTAAATATTTTTGAAGTTCAAACCTTTAAAAACTTCTGTGTGCGTATGTTATCAAACACCTGTTATCCTTTAATTATATATTTATATATCATATATAAGTCTTTGTTATAACTTATAACAAACAAAAATAAGACCCTATAAACCAAATTAATTGAAAACAAGACCGTTCCATTAAACAAAAAACCGGCTCCTTCAAAAAAAAATTAAAGCGGATTCTAAAATTGTATTTATTCTAAAAATTAATTATAATTATGATATAAATAATATGATTTAGTAAATATTTATAGTGCATGAAAGTCTTGAACATGGAGATTTTTGTTATTTAACAAAAAATATCACTAATTTTACATAGGAAAATAGGAAGAAGAAAAAAATTAAAGCAGATTCTAAAATTGTACTTTCACTACTTTGACTGCTGGGTCCACAATTCCCTCCTATATAGCCGAAACACCTAACTCATACGCCCCTCCCTCCGTTCCTCCCTATTGACCACTGCCTCTCTCTCTCTCTCTCTCTCTCTCTCTCAAAGCCATGTCTGACGTTGAGTCCACCACAGCAGCGGAGAACCCTATCCTCCGCCGCCGGAACTCCGTTATGCTCCCTAAAAAGCTCACCTTACAGCATCAAACATCAGCTTCAACCACCATAACTACCACCGCCACGTCATCTTCATCGGCTTCGTCATCGTTGACGAACTCGGCGAGCGATGATTTTGAGCTGTTCTCTATTAAGCCTGTATCCTACACTTCTCTGAGGGATATCCTGCCACCTTCCGCCGTCAATTCTCCCAGGCCTATGACTTCGCCTCACCAGGGCCAATCCGGTTCCGAGATTTCAATCCGGAATCGCCTCGTGAAGCAAGCAGCTTGGGCTTATCTCCAGCCGATGTCGACCTCACCGGATTCCTCCGGCCGGGGCTTATTCGGCCGCCTCTTTTTCTTCCCGGTCAATAACCCCGTCGCCGGAATTCTTGACTTCATTGATCGGTACATTTTTGCTCCCTTGACTAAAGCTGTTGATTGGCTTCTTCGTGCTGTTCGGGTTCGGAGCTCCAGATAACGACAAAAACAACGCTTGTTAGGGCGACCCGACCCGACCCAACCCGACATACAGAATATATTCTTCCCTTTTGGATTTGTCAACTTCTAGTTTAAAAATTGGGGTCATAAATGTACAACGCCTTTCATTTTCTCATGTAATTCCAGAAAATCTGAAAAAAAGGAAGAAAAAAAAATACAAAACAAATGGAGCAGGATAAACGTTCAATAAAAAAATATTTAAAATCTGAGTTTTACTTCTTCTTCTTTTTTTCTTTTTGGTTTATTACAATGTACAATTTTCTTACTACTATTTCTAGTAAACTCTCTGTTGACTAACTGCGGCTATATTTGGGGCGGGCAGCATGGTCCGAACCGGGTTCAAAATAGACTGTGTCTACGAATGAAAGATCCTCCGGGTGCACATGGACCGTTTCCGGTTTAGAAGGATGAAAAGTTGACCGGTGAGCGTGGTAAGACCGCGGCGATTGAGGTGGCTGCTTCCGTGGCGATGGTGGTGGGTGCCTCCTGTCTGACGGCGGCTTGTTCCTCCTGAATAAACTGAAGGATGATGATGACGGTGGTGCTGGTGGGGCCGAAGGAGGTGGCGCTCCGCGAGAATGGTCAGTTCCATTTCTTTGCTGCGAGAATTGATCAACAAAATTAAAAATATGAATTTATATTATTTATATACAAGTCTAAAATATCAAAAAGAAGTAGCGAGGAAATTGATGATGGTGATAGTGGGAAATAAAGTGGTAATTAAAGAAATGGTGAGTAATGATTCGGTGATTAATTTGTTGCTATTCATTGATTTGTATGATTGTTTGTCTTGGTGAATTAAAAAGGTTTTCTATTAAAAGAGTGTAATATTCGTTTGGGGCATTTTGGTTAATTGGTGAATAGAGAATATGTCACGATATATGAAACGTGTTAGATTGTCTCTCAATATTAATAAGTCTATAAATCGGATTTTTGTGCCAAACGATGGTTCGTAGTAATTTACTAATCGTTCTTAAAAAAGCGATTAAGTTTTGAAGTCTTTGTATTTTACAACCAACCTAGAGTTTTGTTGTCACATACATCATGTTTCGTTTTATTTCACAATGTGTCATTCCGTAATTAGTTTTTGATACTATGAAATTTAGTCAGTAGTCACTAACCATATTTACCAAAAACGCATTTGATTATATCACGCCTTTGTGAAGATCATGAATTATCACAAAGGATTCTAGTTTAGTGGAATCAATAGACGTCTCTCACATAATATAACTATGTCCCTTCCTTTCTTACCGTCCGAATTCCCCGCTGTAACGGGAAAAAATATGATAATAATAAAGAAAATTTGTTCAGCGCTTTACCGCTCCGGTGAAATTATCATTCAATCGTTTGATCAATCTTTTACAAGTCTCTCCTGTTCCTGCCCTTTCTAGCTACTTCTTATTTCTCCAGGCCTCCACATGTGCTATTTTTTATTTATTTACTTGTTGCTTTTCTTCCTTTTCTGCTCTTATCATTTACCTGCCTCATTCCTGCGACTTTCACGCAATTTCATACTTCCTATGCTTCAAGTGAGGGACGGATTTATTCTTAAACCTATGGGTTTCCGTGAACCCAATAGTTTTACCCAATTTTTATATTTATATTAAAAAATTCACAAACCTAATGTAATCTCACATGTGCCTTGTGCATGTAGAAAGATTGTTTTTGATAGACAAGGAATATTAAAAAAGTATAATAACAAACAGTAGCAACAACAATATAGTATGAACAAATGGCACAACATGTAATATAAAGAACCAGGAATAAGAAAAAAACACAAAACAGTACTAGTACTACTTAAGACTAAGAGACTAGCGCTTACTATGAACTTTCCACCCTAATTCTCAACCCCCATCCTACTCTATTGAGGGTCATGCCTTCGGTAAGAAATTAACCAAATATCTATAAATTTATGACTATGAACCCTATTATATATAATTCGACTGTAGAAATCCATAAACTTCAAATCCTGGGATTGTCCTATGAGTGCAAATACTAGTTCCTCAAGAATGGGTTTAAACGAACTCATTTCGTCACATGGTAATAATACCAAAATTGATTATACCAATGAATATGATTATGAGAATCCAAAATGATTAATAGGAAGATCAAATTTGTTAGTATCAAAATGGGCAAGAATTCTTGCTTCATGGAGATGAGATGAACAAAAAATATCGTCTCAAAAGTCAAAAGGTTATATGGAGCTAAGTTGGTTCACTTTGAAACATGGTGGCCCAAGATTCAAAAGGAAGATGGACCGGCCCAATATGATCTCATGGGCTGGCCAGGGTATATTCTGATCCACAATAAGACCTAGCAAATGGACTTCTTGGAGTCCAGTACGGGATTTGTTCACTGCCTTCTTTACTCTTATCTCAAATTGCTTTCCTTTTTTCTATTGGTGCCATTCTCGCCGTTGGGACAGAATATTAAAGAAAACACTTATTCCACATAGTGTTTGCACTTTGCACCAAATAAAGCAAAATTAAACCTTATATATGTGTGTATAAAAGATGAACGACTTGCATCAACACTTATTTTAAGGATGTTATGGCCTCTTCTCTTTTTACTTTCTTAGTCCTTTATAGTATCTCATAATCTAGATCTTGAGTTAATTAAAATGGTCCCACTTGAAGGGCTTTGAAAAATTCACCAGATAAAGAAAATATGATCATCAAGCATTTAGATGGAAGTAGAGTGGTGTATGAGAGAAGTACCTGAGAGCTGACATGTGAAGTTGTTCTAGAAGGAGCAGCTATAAAATCAAGCAACTGAAAGAATTTTGCTTGGCCCAATTCAGTGCAATTGTGCCAGTAGTAAATAGCCAAGTCAAATGCCCTGGCTCTGAACTCTAGAAAACCCCTGTCAATCTCTGGTTCATGCTTTGACACAAATGGCTTCAACAAGGCATCATATATGTATCCTGTACCCTTTGTTTTTGGATACCATAAATAGATGATTAGTGCCAACTTTGCCTCACTGTACATTGGTAGCCTGAAATAACAACATTAACAAATGATTGATAGATACAACAATGACTTAAGGTCTAAAAGTTAGTTCATACCATGCCATGAATACATCACCAAAGCTCTCAATAATTCTCAACACTGCAACAATGATCCTGATAAAACACACAATTGCAACTAATCAAGCTTTAATTGCAAAATAATTAGCAAAATTTTCCACCCAACCCCAACAAACTCAACCTCTCTAATTGCATTTCCTATTTTTCAAGAATGGATCCTACCAGTAGAAATGCATCAGGTCAAGAAACGAATCAACTTCCAACTGACAAATTTTATGCTACTAGAGTAGAGTATCATAATGCTTTTTCTACTTGTCATTTTCATAAGGGAAGTTGTAAATTGCTAACTACTCTTATCTCAATAATGGACTAGTTAAATATCAATGTTTTGCTTTTCGGCTATTGGTTATGATTGGTAGACCTAAAGTTTATCAAATTGATTACAAGTTTCAATAATTGACATATTTTATTAGTCTAAAGCTTGAACATGTCAAATTAATTGCTTTTTAGATGGTTCAAACACCCATAACCCCACCAAGGGAATAAAATAAAGGTAATTACCAATATTGGCACCAGAATCTGAGTTCTTCAATATCAACTCTGTTCTTCTCAATAGTCTTAAAACATTCAAAGGCAGGGTATGCATATCCAAGAACCAATCTGCAAAAAGTAAGTCAAAAAACGCACGAAACCCCACATACACAAACAATAAAAACAAAAAGCATAAAGCCAAAAAAGGAACCAAAGCAATAGTAAGAAGACAAAAACAGATCAACATACACTAAACTGCTGGTGATGAATTCTCCCAACATCTTTCTTCAAAATGCCTATAAACAACACAAATACTCACCCATTAGCAACACATATAATTTGAATCTTGAACAAACTAAAAAAGAAAACGAACTTGAAAAGGAACCTTGAAATGGGAGAGAAAAGAAAAAATTGGGATCTGTGTGAGAAATGATTCAAAGGGATTTGAAGAAGTGGAGTGAAATTTCAGAATAAAAAAATGAATGGGAATGGCATAAATATTATGGAGAAGAAGATAATGGTGCAGGAGAATATAGTTACGTTTGTGCAAAGAAAGGATCTGAAATTCTGGGGAAAAAGATATAAGTGAAGAGAGGAAAATAAAAGAAGAAGTAATAATGGGGGGAAACGTGAAAGGAGAGGAACAAGGGAGAAACAAGTTCCTTGTATGATTATTATAGGAACGTGCAAGCTTCTATATATATACTATCTTATCTATTGGGGTGGGTGGGGTAAGGTTCATGAAGGGTAACGGCGATTTAAATTGGGTAAAACTTAGGAAGAGAAAGGCATTTGACGATTTCTTGAGAGGGACGCCTTGTAATTCTTTTTGTTTTTTCTCATTTATTTTACACGTAATTCAGTGAGTGGATTTCTTCGGATTCCACGTTCATACGGGTTTAACGGTTGACAGTCTCACGGGGAAATTTTGATACCGGTTTTATTTGTCCAATATTCTAAAAATAGATTTTCACTTATACTAGCATATCAAGAGAAGATAATTTTTTTTCCTGTTATACCTAAAATATTAATTACTCATTTCAAATTATTTATTCAAATCTTTTAAAAATATACATCTATTAAACGGGTATTACGGTAAATTATGTATTTCAAGAACAAGTAAAAGTAAACGAAGAGAGTATTTTACAAATGTCTCTTAACTTCTGATGGAGAAAAAAAGAGAGAAGATTCTTTTATATATTTCGATGAAAAACTAACTCACACTCAATGTTGTTTACACTAAACACAGGTAGCAATTGAATTTATATGTGGTTTTAAGGATATGCAGATTAATTCAATACAAATGATAAAAAAAACGTTAGATTAAACAAATAAAAGACGTAATACATCACCAAACCAATTAAGGGGGTGACCCCGGACTCAGTAACAGCTGAGTGAAATGCCTGCCTTCGATACCGGGATCACTTTGAATAACATAGAAAATAAGAGTGTATTGCCTTGATATGCGTGTTACAACGTGTCCCTATGAATAATAATCTTTCCCATTTATGTAGTAGGAGAATTTTACCCTAAGTACAATTCTAAAAGAGGTAAAAATCTTCCATTTCTCCATCACCGATGCGAGCCGAGATTTGCGCCGTGATATCCGGTTAGGCCCGGACATCACAGGCCTTCGTCAGTCAAATGCAACTCCTTGGTAATGTTCTCTGAAGTCTTCAATCTTCAGATCGGCCCTCGAGGATATGGCCCCGATATCCCCGAGGGTAGGTGCCTTGCCCGAGCCCTAATACGAGGGGTTCTTCGTTCTGATTCCCGATACAATACGGTCATGTTCCTGCTCCGATTGCTCACCGGGAAGACGAGTCATGCAGCGGGTTCGATTTTAACAGTATACAAGTGTTAAGTCAATCTAATAAAATTATACATGTGTTTTTTGAACTTTAATTACTTAACTATTGTTAGTAAATATTTATCTTACTTTAATTGATCACTCAACTATAATAATTATTAATGTGAAATGGTGTAAAATTTAAGCGTAAATAATTTTTTCCAGGGTTAGAAAACTGGAGTTGAAGATAAAATAACAAACAGGAAATTAAGAAATGGAGAGAAGTTTCACAGAAGAGAATCAATGGGGGAACAAAGGATTTAGTTGAAAATTCTTGGCTTATGTTCTGGATTGGTTCAAGATTTGTCTCAATTGGCTGCAGATAACTTTGTTTATTTCAATGTCTCTTTTATAAATTATACTTCTTCGTTTCAATTTAAATGAGGTATTTTAATTCGACACGGAGTTAAAAAAAAAATTAAAACTTGTAATTTTAAAAGTTTAAGGGATAAAAGCTTTGTGAGGCCATGATATTTTTTATAGTTATAAAAATTTCTTATTAAGGTTAAAATGGGTAAATGAATAATTTAAAGTTAAATTATTTTTAAAATTTAGGCATGCGTCATTTAGTTTTAAAACGTAGGGAGTAATTAACTAGTTATCTACTTTCGTCTTCTTCGGTGGGATTGACCACAATTCATTTCGACATTTGTTTTTTATATTTTATTGACTCTAGAAGTAAATTGGTCTATAGTTGAGCTAGTTATGAGTCATTGGAAGCTTCATGTGACATGGTTATGAAAAGTTACTCTTATATGATATTTACGTCAAGATATATATTTTTCAAATACAGAATTATTATGTAATTATGTCTTACTTTAATTATTTTTATAAACATTAATTATGTGCGAATAAGTTTTTACCAATTTTGTCATGTCATTTGTAAGGATCCAATCACCTTACCGAATACCCAAATTCCTTTGGAAGATAACATAGAAGAGAATCAGTGAGAAATGAAGGGTTCAGTTGGAAATTCATGGTTTATGTTTTGTCTCAAATGGCTGCAAATATGTCCTCTTAGTGTGAATGTCTTTGACAACTACTTTCATAACCTTTCACTTAGACTTTTTTTATTCTTTATATTTCATTGACCTTAGAACTTAGAAGTAAATTAATTATGAGCAATGGAAGCTTCATTTGACAAAATGCACAAGTATGATCACATGTAATAAGGATCCAACCTTGCAATTAACCACCTTCTAAAACAATTTCAGCTCCTCTCTTGACTCTTCCCTAAAAAGGTACAATAAAAGATATCACGTAAAGGCAAAAATCAAATAAACAATTATCTAGATTTTTATGTTTAACATAAGAGATGCGTATCCCAATAAATAAAAGCAGGTTCAACTAAATTAGAATAAACATGAGTAATATTTAAAGAAACTGGGTCCTTTAGTTCATATTTAGGAGTTAGGAAAATAGGGCCCTATTATTCAATAATTTCATCCTGCATCGTCTTTCTTTTCTTCCTTACTAGAACCAATACAACATAAGTTGCTTCTTCAGATCAACTTGGGAAGTTTCGACCATATATAGCAATGAGTTTTATATAATCAAGTTAGGTTTCAAAAAATTGAAACTTTGATCCACCCACTTCCTATTAAATACCTTCTTTTAATTTTCTTTTATATTGCCTTCCAAACTAAAGACAAACACACTTTGTTTTTAAGATAAGTGGCAATAACTATATTGTACTTCTTATCCTGTTCTAATATTTTTGAATAATCTCAATAGTGGGAATCATGATATCCACTTTGAGATAAATAGTGGTAGCTTTTCGACATGCATGGAGATCTTGAAGAAGTTCTTTTTAGAATTGGTAAACTACTGCCGCTTGTGGACGATAAAGGATCAACGGATCTCAATCAGAAAAGCCGCAATATTTATTTACCCGTAAGACGGTACAGTTGAATTTATACGTGGATTTTAGACAAGTGAATTAATTTGATCATGAAGTAATACAATAATTGAAGAAATATTAGCCTTAGAATATGAATGAAACAACAATAATGATAATACCGTGAACACTATTTCCGGGCACAACAATGATGAAATTAAAAAGCAAGAAAGTAAAGTTGTATAAAGCTTTGTATAAAATATTGTAGGTGTTTTGCCAGAAAATTCGTGTCCTTTATAATGAAAACTGAACTCACGATTTATAGCTATGTCTAGGGAAAGAAGTCATAGGATCATGACCTCTTTTAATGTCAATTATGAGACTCATTGATGAAGATGTAATAGAGAACATAAATGCCAAATTCTCTGCAACGGACCGTCGCTCTTAATGCGGTAAAATATTTCTTAGTAAATGCTATCGGGCGCAAAGCATTTAATACATCTTTATGAAGTTATCCTTTCCGGTGACAAGCGGAGTGGCTACTTTTGGCCCTCAGTTCCATCTTGGATTCCACGTGTCCTCCTCTTAGTCAACCACGTGTCATATCATATTTTACCCTATACAGATAGTCCCTCTGCTTTCCAGCGACATAACTTTGTGTTACCGGGAAATTGGTAGAAATACCTTTTTGGCAATAACTATTATAACTCCCTTTGAAGGTTTCTGGAAGTTGATTAGACGCACGTCTCTCCGCATTTAATGCCCCGAACACGCGTCATCCCATGATTCAGCACAACTTTTGCAAATTATCGAGGTAATCATGGCCATAAATTTAGCCGCCAAAATATTACTTATACGCAACTCCCTTTTCCTTTGCATTTCACAATTGCTTGAGTTCCTGATTTGCATCCTTGTTTTCCATCCCTTCTCTAATTTTCTTCAAACACAAAATCTTTTCCTTCTCCTTTTCTAATGGCTTCTACATCTAAATGTGTTGGTTCTATGAAGAGCAAGAACAAAACCGAGGATTCTGTTCCTCCAATAGTGGGTTCCATCATCCCAAGAAGGCTTAGTACTTCAAAGGATTTTGGAGAGAAACTTCCTACTGCTAACCCTCGTACATGGGATGTTAGTAGGTACCCTTTTTCCATTCGTCCTTCCAGTATTCCTGATATGAAGGAGGATTGCCGCTGCCTTGAGTTATATATTATTGATCCTGATCTATCGGAGCGAGTGACCCTTTCCAAGGAAGGTTTTACATATTTTTTCATGTATCCCTTTACTTTGGGTGCGTTTGATCAGAGAGCTTGATTCCGTGATTGTGGAGTTTTGCCTTTGCTACCAGGTGCGCTTGGCACAAATAAGTCCTTCAGCGTGGAGGACGATCCCCTGCCTTCGACGTTTGTGCCAAGAAACATTTTAGGAGTGATAGTATGCTATATTACGCGATGTATATGTTATTTACGCTCTAAGTTAACCATACTTTATTGATGTTTTGAGTGTAATGATGACAAAATGCTCTAATTGAGGTTTTTATGCTTTGCAGGAGCTAATCCGTGCTAGGAAAATAATATGGAGTGTTTTGGAGTCAAAGACGTGGATACAAGGCCAATCGAAAAGAGCCCGGACGAAAACAAGCAAGAAAAAGGCGAAGAAAACTGGACAACAACCCACCGCGACCGTGGTCGGACCGCGGCTGGAACGCGGTGGGCCAAGCACAAAAACAGTAAACATTAAAACTGTCGCAACCGCGGTTGAACAGTGCAATGCCAAGGAGTCTAGGGGCTTAAGTGTAAAACGGGGAAAACTTTAAGCTTGTTTTAGACTCAATTTGGAGGCAAGAACAAGTGTGAGAAGACCAAGATATAATTAGAGTTTTTCATTCTTCCTCTTTTATCATGATTTTGTGAATCATGAATTATTTTATGGATTTACTGTTTTCTATCATGAGTAGCTAAACAATCCGTCTAGGGTTGATGGAACCTATTGTTAGATGAAGTTTTGACTCAGTTTTGTTATAATCGAGTCGGGTTTATTCTATGATTGTTCAACTATGTTTTGTATGGTGATTAATTGAATGGGCCCTTGATTAATCGTGTCTAAATGCCTTGGGTTGCTTGAGAAAGAATACTCGGTTAGATTGTCGTTGAACAACACCACTTTTGGGTAATTGAAGAGATTCATTACTTGAATTTAAAAGTGGGGTTAGAGATAACGAAACTTAGGTGGGATAATTCTGAGCTGCATATATTATCAGCTAGAGTATTTCGAGAGAATGCTCTAGTAAATTATCGTAGTTGATCGAGAGATAATTGCGGTAGCCCATAGCTCATAATCCTCATAGAGTATTACGATGAGATTATAGCAAAAGAGTTAAGAATTAATCTGGCAATTGGAAAAATCAATACCCTAGATCTTTTTACCCTTGAATTTATCTTTAATCTTGAATATTGTTAGTTTTAAAATCATTTTACTTTAGCTAAACAAATCCTACTATTTATTGATAAAAATCTTGCACCCGGAAATCGTCTGAGCTTGAACTAGCGTTACTAAGAGTTGTAGTGGATAGGTTAGTTCCCTGAGGATTCAACTCTGGACTTGTAAACCGGATTATATTTGCAACGACCGCTTTGTCCTTTTTATAAGGCATAGTTGGGCGTGATCAAATTTTGGTGTCGTTGCCGGGGACTCAACGGTGTTATTTGCAACAACTTAGAAGTACTGCTAGGATTTTTAGTTTAGATCAATTTTCTACGGTGTTAAACATTTTTCCATTGAAATTCTCACGTTTGAACTCTTGTGTGACTCAGGTGTATGCCTAGAAACTCTTCAAGGACCGGTGAACTTCTCGAAGGACTCTCAGACCCCGAGAAAACATTCAGGGCATTAAACCGTGCCAACAAGAAGAACAATCATTCACAACAAACACACCAACTCGAAACTAAAATGAAAAACGTGGAAAACGTCAATGCAAACAACCGGGCACCTCTTGTGCCAAACGATGAAGTGGCGGAACCTCTTGTGCCAGAAGATGCACTTTATGATGGGCACAGCCAACAGCTGACAACCTGGCCACCTCCATTGTTGTGCCCCAGATACAAGCGGAGACATTCCATATCACCAACAACATGCTGCATTGCAGAATAAGGGACTGTTCTCCGGGTCACTCATTGAAGATCCTCAACAACACTTGAAAAATTTCCTGTCAATTTGTGTGACCCAAAGGAAGCCAAATGTGACCCCGGAAGCCATCAAGCTGCTATTGTTCCCGTTCTCTGTGACTGGGGAAGCTCAGACTTGACTGAATGCTCTCCCAATAAATTCCATTGCAACTTGGGAGGAATTAGTCAAGCAATTCATAAACAAGTTCTACCATCCCAACAAGACTGCAAGGCAGATTGACGAGATATTGGAGTACAAGTAGAAACCTACTGAAACCCTACAAGGCATTTGATGCAGATGCTTCTCACTCTTCAACCCCCATCAGCTTCATCTCCACCTTCACCAACACCAACAACTGCTAAATCATTTCTATCTTCATCCTCTCTTCCATCAGCGATTTCTACATCATCTCCTTTGGTTGTACCAGACCATGAAGAAGGTGTCCCTCTTCCACGGTCGCCAGTTCATGGGAATTTGGGGCAAAACTATGTTGCCCCTTCTGAAGATCCACAAATGAGGAGGAACATTACTCTTTCGGTCTCTACCGAGTGCAACCTAATATCAGGGCCGGTGGAGCTTGCTAATTAGTGGCTTCAGAAAAAGACTGAAAAAAGATTCAGACACTCGCGTGAGAGTGAGAGTGTTTATTGAACAATGCTATTCATAACACCGTAGTGGTATGTTCCTTTCTTTCTCTGTTATTTCTTCTACTTTTATATGCATGTATTCTAATTTTTACCTCTTCTTGTATTGTAGGGCAACTTTCTTGCTTCTGAGGGCCTCCAAAGACTGATTCTCGAGAAGGAAGAACTTACTTCTGAACGGGATCAACTTTTGGCGAAACGAGACCAGACTGTTTTCCGCCTCTCAGAACTGGAAACCAAGGGTACTGAGGTCGTTGTTTTTAAGGCTCGTTTGCAGTAAAGCGAACAAGAAGTGGTAACCTTTAGCTAAGAAATTGGGCCGTTGAGGGTTAGATTTGATGAGTCCAAGGCCAAATGGGCAGAAGCCAGAACGTCGTTCTTGCTGCAACCGATCATGAGGCTGCCTCCGCTGAAAGAGTGATTAATATGGAAGCAACCTTGAACTCCAAAAGTGAAGAGCTTGTTGTTGTGGGGTGAAACATGCCCAAGTAGAACAGAAGTTCAAGAAAACTATCGAGCATAATAGGATCTTTAGTTCAACTGTCCGCGAGCTCGGCATCAGTCTCAAATCTGCTAGGTCCGCCCGGGAAAACCTTTCCGCCGAGGTTACTCAACTCAAAGAAGAACTTAAGCGCCGAACGACTTTCCTCATTGTTGAAAAATCTTATTCCATTTATAGCATGAGGAGAAAAACCTTGGAAGAGGCTAAAACTTGTATCATTGACATTGATGTCGAAATTGCTAAGGCCCGAGAGCTTGAGTTTGCTGCAAAAAATGGGCTCGCGACGCAGTTTGACGCTCCAGGTTCTTTTGATTCCGGTTCCGAGTTTTTGGAAACTGGAGAGGGATTGAAAGGCGATGATACCGAAGACCAAGCTGGGGAAAACGTTGAGCCATCGGTGGAACCAACTATCACTCCCGGGGATGCAGATACTTCTCTACCTCCTGATTCCTAAGCGCTGCAATTTAGCTTTTCTTTCTTTTTCTATTTTGTAATTTTATCATTTTGACGTGTCCTTGTAAGAAAACATATTTTTTTCTCAAGTATCGTTTGAGTCTTACTTTCGCTTGAATGTTCATGCAAGTCTTTAGCTTTCGTACTTGCTCAAGTATTATGTGCATGTTGTTTAGTTTTCGCTTTATTATGTGTAATATCGGATGCCTTTTCTTTCAAGAATTTTAGTTCTAAGTATTATCCCTTTTACGTGAGGGTTTCCATGAGTATTTACGCTAGTTTGCTTTTTTGCGTCCCTCTCGTATGCGGCGTCGAGTGTATCTTTTCCCGATGGAATTTTACATTCGGGGTATTGATTCTTCCGGAACCAACCATTTAACGTGAGGGCTTTTATAAGAGAGGACCCTCTTATGTTTACGGTTCTTTTGAAGAGGACGTCTACTATTCATTACGGCACTAACATTTGAAGTACTTGTTTAACTTTCAAATGACAAAGTTAGCTCATTGTTCAGACAAAAAACAAGATAAGATCAAAAGGATTTCATTTCATTCCTTCTATTTTCAGAAATTACATAATCATTTTGCTATGCAGAAAAGAAATTGCCATTACTTGTGGCTATTTTGTACAACTTGTTTCTACGGGGCTGGCTGCGCAGTCCCCGATCTCGATGATGCACTTTGTTTTGGATTTTCGTTCCACGGTTTATGTGCGTGGAATTAATTGTTGTCGTATCCCCATAGCATTCCCCCAGTGTTTGAATGCGAAGAATGTGAATTGAAACACTAGAAGTCTTGTATCTTCAAAGGTTCCACCAATGATTTGCTAGGTAATCCTTCTATCGGCAACATATCTTGTTTCCCCTTAGTAATCCATGCTACCGAGTGAAAGAATACCTAACATTCCTCTAGTGGTTTGTGCTCGTGAACATTCGGGTAACCCATGTTCGGTAGCAAACTTATCCTAGTGGGAATTCGCTATCGAATCAAAGATTATCTAATCGTCCCCGAGTGGAAGTTAGTTCATTTGCCTTGCTACCAAAGGTCTTATTACTGTTGTCTTTGTAGTATGATTTTTGTCGTTGCCTCGTTAAAATTTTTTCCTGAAAACCCAATTGAGACAAAAACTAAACGAAGGGAAAAAAGTGCAGTACATACTTTTCTTTTGTCTGTTGTTCATCAACAATATTACTTTTTGAGGTGGGCCACGTTCCAGTTGTTGGGCAACTTGTCTCCATTCTTGTTCTCCAATTCGTATGAAGCCTTCCCTGTGATAGCCAAAATCCGATAGGGATATTCCTACGTTGGACCTAGATTTCTTGCGTTGAGCTCCCACGTGTTTTGGGTTACTTTCCTTAGAACCAAGTCTCCAACTTTGAAGAAACTAAAGTTAGCTCTTCGATTGTAATATTGCTCCATTCTCTGCTTTTGAGCTACCATTATTACATGCGCCAAGTCCTTGCATTCCTCGAGCAGTTCCAAGTTGATTAGCATCGCCTCACTGTTCCACTCTTCATTTGTCTAAGAATACCTCAAAGTGGGTTCACCTACTTCAACCGGGATTAGGGCTTCAGAAATGTACACGTGGAAAAAAAGAGTTTCTCCTGTACTTGATTTGGCTGTTGTTCAGTTGGCCCCTAGAACTCCAGGAAATTCCTCGGGCCATTTGCCTTTTGCTACTTCTAACCTTTTCTTGAGGTTTTGAATGATTACTTTATTTTTTTACTCTGCTTGACCGTTGGCGCTCGGATGATAAGGCAAAGATGTGATCCTCTTTATTTTCAAGTCTTCGAGGAACTTTGTAACATTTGCACCGACGAACTATCCATTGTCGCATGCTATCTCTTTGGTATTCCAAACCTGCAAATTATAGTTTCCCACAGGAAGTCGACCATTTTGTGTTCTTTGATCTTCTGATAAGAACTGCTACCCATTTGAAAAAATAGTTAGTCAAACATAAAAGAAATTTTACCTTTCTAGGAGCTGGTGGCAGTGGTCCGACGATGTCCATACCCCATTTCATGAACGGTCATGGGGACAGAACCGAATGTAAGGGTTTTGCCGCTTGATCTACTAGTGATGCGTAGCATTGTCACCTATCACATTTTCGAACGAAATATTTGGCGTCTTGCTCCATGCGAGGCCAGTAATATCATGCGCGTACTATCTTCAGCACCAAAGAATAAGCGCCTGAGTGGTTGTCGCATATCCCTTCGTGGATTTCTCTCATGACATAGTTAGTTTATGACGCACCTAAACATCGGGCCAGCGGGCCTTGCAAAGATTTTCTATACAATTGGCCTATCCTGAAGCTTTAACGTGCAGCTTTGATGTGTAATGCCTGTGATGCTATGGGGTTGTCGGGCAACTTTCCATGCTCAAGGTAGTTGATTATTTCATTTCTGCAGTCCCTGAACAGACTAGCCGAATTTACCTCTTAATAACCATTCATATCCAAGACCGAGTTCATCAGTTGTACCACTATTCCTGATTCCGATCCTTTTATCTTCGTCGATGATCCTAAGTTTTCTAATGCATTTGCTTTTGCATTATCCTCCCTCGGGATATGAGTAATCAACCACTCCCGAAATCGGGCCAAAACACCCTGAACCTTTACTACGTATTGTTGCATATGTCCTTCTTTGGTATCAAAGATCTCGTAGACCCGATTTACCACCTGTGATGATCCAAGGGGTCATTTTAAGAATTTAGACCCAATTATAGGCTTATTAGCCATAAAAAGACTAATTTTAAATAGCTCGATTTGCGTGCGCAGTCCGGGCGTGAAACTTGAAAGCTTTTATGTTAAAATATGAGAAATAGTAATTTCTAGAGTTAAAATTTGATTATAGTTGACTTTGGTCAATATTTTGAGTAAACGGACCCGGATCTTCCGACGATCCCGGGAGGTCCTTGGTAAAATATGGGACTTGGGCGTATGCCCGGAATTGAATTCCGAGGTCCCTAACCTTAGAAATCAATTTTTGAAAGAAATTATTTTGCTGAATTATTAATGAAATAAAGAAATGAATTAACATTTGAAACCGTTGGTATTGGGCCCGTATTTTGGTTCCGGAGCTCGATACAGGTTTGTTATGATATTTAATCCTTGTCTGCGAAATTTGGTGAGAATCGAAATTTATTTGACGTGATTCGGACGTCCTGTTGATAAATAGTGAACTTTAAGTGTTCTTGAGAAAAATAATGAGTTTTGAGGTTTAATTCATAGTTTTACATGTTATTTTCATGATTTGATCGCACGAGCAAGTCCGTATGATGCTTTTATACTTGCGTACATGTTTGGTTTAGAGACCCGAGGGCTCAGGTGAGTTTCAAATAGGTTTGGGTTGTGTTGCGCTCGTTCTTTCTTATGCCTCGACGTCGTTTCTTCAAGCATAAATGATATCATATGGAACAAATGAGCTCCGATTTCTTTTTTGAATGAAGTATTAGCTCAGTATCGTAATTACGGACCCGTAGCAAAAAGAATCATCGAATTTAGACATCGTATGAGGATTTTATGGCATTTTACTAAGGTTGCCATATTTTTCAAGTTAATTACGAAATTACCACTGACGGCTTGTTAAAAATTTGCACTCTTTGCAAATATTAAAACCTACATATCTCCTTCATTATAAGGTCAAATTGAGTGATTCAAAAGCCTAACGTGATTATAATTTCACAAGGAATCCCTTGGAGACATAAAAATCGAGTTTCATGATCGTCTGGCATAAGAAACGAGGCAGAATAGCTGGCAGAAAAATAGATATAAACGGGCAGACTTCTTCCTCTTCAAATTTTTGAACCCCACAGCTCTAGGATAATTCCTTCACCAAATATCATCCCCAAGTCATAGGTAATCAATTCTAAACTTTACTATTTCAATTACTCATTGTTTTTCACCACTTATAACAAAAACTAAGAATTTTCATGGTAAAAATTGAGGGTTCGGGTAGAATTAAGAAATTTTGTAAAAATAGAATCTTTACCTTGAATTGAGGTCGTATTTCGAAACTAATTATATATTTGGGTTCGTGGGTGAATGGGTAAACGTAATTTGGTCTGAACCCCGGGTTTAGACCATGCGGGGTCGGGGTCGGGTTTTCACCTTTTTTGAGAAAACTTAAGAAAAATTATAATTTTCAATAAAGTTAGTTCATTTAGCCTTAATTAATGATATTGAGTTAATTATGATTAGATTCGAGCAAGTTAGAGCAAGATTCTAAAGGAAAAGTTGTAATTGAGTAGTGAGTGGCCTGCGAAATTGAGGTAAGTATTTGGTCTAACTTTGACTTGAGGGAATAGGAATCCTCACTTGTTTGTTATGTGAAATTCATGAGAGTGGTGTATAGGTGATGTGACGAGTATCTATGCACCACCCAAATGACCTGTTAAACATGATCCCTTCCCCGTTCCCAATTTAATTGATCCCGGTCTTACTTGCTCTTTGTTAATTATTGTTCCATGACTACTAGGCCTCATTACTTTGCTGTAAATTATTATTTTGGTTATATTAGAAGAATATTGGTTGTGTATTTGATTCTCTTGTGGGACAGAAATGTTGAGCAGTTTACATTATTTTTGAAAAAAAAAAATATATATATATATATATATATATATATATATATATA
>ML265915.1:0-51394 GCA_005239495.1 Nicotiana undulata | reverse complement strand
CCCCCCCCCCCCCCCTCTCTTTTGCTGTGATTAAGGTACATACAAAGGCTTTGGGCCAGCATAGGCTGAACAAATTCTTATGCTTAAGAATAGGTTCGTCCCAGTTAGGTTGGATAGTGTTGTGGGGAAGAATGATGTCGAGGAATCTATCACTTTGACAACAAACCGTTCATTGTGAAGGCTTGGAGCTCTGATATGGAGTTTACCGTAGAGAAGCTGTACACAGTTCCAATTTGGATTAAATTTCACGGGCTGGACTTTAAGTAGTGGAGTCCAAGAGGTTTGAGTAAAATAGGAAGTCTAGTGGGGAAGCCATTGATGGTGGACCACATCACTGAGAAGAAGATAGGTCTAGCTCTGAACTTTGCAAGAATGTTAATGGAAGTGGATATGGATGCATACTTACCTGATGTATGGGCACTCCGAGAGAGTGTGATTGAACAAAAGGTCTTATATGACTGGAAGCCAACTTTTTGTTAATTTTGTAAAAAGTATGAGCACTCTGAGAACGTATGCAAGAAGAAGAATGTTCCTAAACCAACCCAAAAGGAGCAGGAGGTCCACCCTGTGCAAAAGCAAGTGGACCATCAGAAGAATAAAGATGGGGATAAGAGGCAGGTANTTATATGATTGGAAGCCAACTTTTTGTTAATTTTGTAAAAAGTATGAGCACTCTGAGAACGTATGCAAGAAGAAGAATATTCCTAAACCAACCCAAAAGGAGCAGGAGGTCCACCCTGTGCAAAAGCAAGTGGACCATCAGAAGAATAAAGATGGGGATAAGAGGCAGGTTATTGTACAATCACAAGGTGCTCAGAAGGAGTCAAGTGCTAATACAAGATGGGTCACACCTATGAAAACAGGGAAGACCCATCACAAACAAGATCAGCATTTTGTTAATGTTAATTCATTTCAGGTATTATATAGACCTGGAACTAGCAAGCAAGTAATGAAGGAAACAGTATGAAATGAGCGAGGTCAGCCCATTCCTTATTCAGGGGATGGTTCAGATTCTTTCCTGGAATGTTAGGGGGCTGAATCCCTGATAAGCAGAAGGAAGTGAAGCTCCTTTGCAATGAAGAAAAGGTTGGTTTGATAGGCTTGTTAGATACTAAAATAAAAAAGGATAAGATGGATCAATTAGCTGATAAAATGTTTAGTGGTTGGCACCACACTACAAACCTGGACTCTTACTATAATGGGAGGATTTGGATCACTTGGAGGCCTTATTACTACAGAATAATTCCACTTAGTATCACTGCTCAGATAGTAACTTGTGAGGTGTACTAAAACCCGCTTCAACTGACTCTTGTCATTTTCTTACACATTTAATATAAAGGAAGAGAGAAAGGGATAATGGGAATGTCTAGTAAACCAGAATACTGGTTGTAATTTGCCTTGGACGGTAATAGGTGACTTTTGTTCAGTACTTAAAATGAAGGATCAGATTGGAGGTAATCCAGTTACATAGGCTGAGGTGGTGGATTTCCACAATTGTATTGAAGCATGTGTTTTAATTGAACTACCTCATCAAGGGAATAGAGACACATGGAATTACAGACATTGTAGTTAGAGGATTTATTCTAAAATTGACTGGGCTTTCACCAATGGTGAATGGCTTGATTCTATGTCTTCATGTAAAGCTAAGTTTCTACCTGAAGGTATTAGTGACCACTGCTCTGTGAAGATAGCATTAAAAGAGGAGGAGCCTAGAGTTTCAAGAGAATGAGCATGAGAATATCATAAGTCCAGACAATCATCTTATTTAGCAGAGAGTTTTTGCAGCAGAAAAGCATAGCCACTTGGATTAGACATGGTGATGACAATACTATATACTTTTACACAGTAATCAACCACGGGAGACTTAAAAAGGCTACTAATATACTGGAAGATGAAGAAGGTGGATGGCAATCTGATCCAGATGTAATTGCTAAGCTGTTTGTGGACTACTATAAAGAGTTACTTGGGAAGAAAGCTGATTCAAGACTGAAAACCTTTAGGGGTTTCTTGAGTAACGGTCCACTTTTAGCAATGGAGCAGCAGCATGTAGACTTGTTAAAGCCATTGCAGAAAAAGATGTAAAAACTGCAGTGTTTCATATTGAAAGTAGTAAAAGCTCTGGGGTCCAGATGGATATGGTAGTGGATTTTTCAAAGCTGCTTGGAAAAAGGACATCAATGAGGCAGTTCTGCAATTTTTCAGAATGGCAAACTACTAAAACAACTGAACTCTACAAGGATTGTCTTGATTCCAAAGATAAGTGTCCCAGAGTATGCCAGTCAATTTAGACCAATCTCTTGCTGTAATTGTTGTATATGTATTTCCAAGATGTTCTATAGCAACTTAAAGACTGCTATCACTCATATTGTAGCTGACAACCAAGCAGCTTTTGTGAAAGATCCATGATGCATAATGTCTTCATCTGCCATGACATACTAAGGCATTATAATAAGGAAACTTCTCCAAGATGTCTTATGAAAATTGATCTTAGGAAAGCTTATGAGATGGTAAGTTGGGAATTCTTAGAAGAGGATTTGATTGGTATTTGTTTTGCTAGAAAGATTCACTATTATGACATGCGTGTCTTCTCCAAAGTTCTCTATCAATGTTAATGGTGAGAGTCATGGATATTTTGAAGGAAAAAGAGGGCTCATGCAAGGGCCAAGGAGACCTTGTCTTTTTTCTTTTTTCTTTTCTTGAGATTGTCTACCCTTGAACCCTTGACCTAAGTAGTTTGGAGAGAACTCCCCAACCACTATGAACAAGGAGTATCTTTCAAGAATACTAAAGAGTATGAGTGAATTGCCTCATTTCAAGTATCACCCTATGCATAAGCAGTTAAATTTATTCATCTTAACTTACCTTATTTTTTCTGATGACTAATGATATTTTACAAAGGTAATGTAGGTTCTATGACAAGGGCCATTGATGCCCTGACACACTTTAGCAAAGCTTCAAGGTTGGTTGCTAATATGGAGAAGTTTAGTATATTCATGGCTGGGGTGGATGATCATACAAAAGAATTATTGTTTGGCTAAGACAGGCTTCTCCCAAGGTTCTTTTCCTATAAGATATCTTGGTTTGCCGTTGTGCCCTAAGAAATGGAGCAAGTTGGAGTGTCACCAGTTGATTGAGAAGATTACTATCAGGATTCAGGATTATTTTTTCATACTCCAAACAATTATCATATGCAGGGAGGCTTCAAGTGATAAATGTTGTCTTGTTTTCAATCCACAGCTTTTGGGGGGCTGTATTTATTCTGTCACAAAGTGTTTTCAAGGAAGTTGATAGAAAATGTAGAGATTATCTTTAGGGCAGTTCAAAAGAGGAGGAAAGTTTCCTTAGTAGCTTGGGAGAGAATCTGTTTTCCCAAGAAGTGTGGGGGTTTGAATATAAAGGGTGCATGAACTGGAATGTGGCATCTGTTGGAAAATTGTTATGGCAGCTAAATGAGAACAAGGCCTCTCTTTGGGTCAAATAGGTCCACCATGGCATTTAAATGAAGAGTGACTCAAACATATGGACACATAAAGCTCCACAAGACTGCAGTTGGTGCCGGAAGAAACTAAACTCCCTGAAAGAGGACATGCAGGTTTGGTATAAGCATGGGAGGTACATCCTAACTCCTGGAGAAACTATTCCATAACAGAAGTTACATCGCCATTATTGGGACCCACGGAAGGCTAGAGATTGTTGAATCCATTTGGAGTGGAGTAGCTCAACCAAAACATAGATTTAGAGTATGGCTGGCTGTTCAAGGAAGGCTGCTCACAGAGGAGAGATTACTCAAGGTACGTATTCCTGTGGAAGATATGAGATGCTGCTTATGATACTCAGGCAGTGGAAACTAAGCCGCACTTGTTTGTGGATTGCACTTGGACTCAAACTGTCAGGGAACCCCTTATGTAATGGGCTGGTATTCAAATACAAGTTGGATAGGTGCAACCAGTGTTTTAAAAAGCGACGAAGCGATCGCTTTAAGCGCAAAGCGACGCGAAGCGATGCCTTGTCGCTTTTCCATGCCTGAGGCGAGGCGACCACACGAAGCGCTCGCTTCAGTAGAAGAAGCGCAAAGCGATCACGAAGCGAGAAGCAACAAAGCGCTCGCTTTTGTGGTGGAGGGGTCAGTTTTGAGGAAAAAAATGTTTGGGTCTGTTTTTTTATTATACAAAACAGACCCCTAACCTAAGTAAAGACCATTTCTCTCAAAATCAATTACTGCTAGGGTTCAAGACTTCAACAGAGAACTCCAGGTAGTTTTTCCTTTTTTTCTTTCATCTTTCTTCATCTTGTTCTCGCACCTGCTCATAGCTAGGGCAGGTGCGAAATTTTTTTTCTCCTTTTTTCCTACTTATTTAGTATTGTAGCCTTTATTAATTAATTTGTATGTGTATTTCACTTTATAAAGTTAATTATTGTGTGTGTGTGTATATATATATATATATATATTATATTTCAGTTTATTTGATTAGTATTTTAGCCTTTATTTATTAATTTTTATGTGTATTTCAGTTTATAAAGTTAATTTTATGTGATTTTGCTTGTCCTATGGTTACCTACTTTTAAGTTTTTAAATTGAACTTTTTGATTATTTATACTGTGTCTTTGCAAGGTTTACGTTATGTTTTTAAGAGTTGCGCTTCACTTCAATGAAGCGTGCGCTTCGCTTTTGAAGCGAGGCGAGCCCCTGTCGCTTTTTTGCGCTTCTCGCTCTCAAAAACACTGGGTGCAACAAGTCCTAGGCAGAATCAAAAGGAAGTATTGGAAGCAATTCAAGGAGGTGATAGCTGCAATCTGGGGAGCTATGATCTATCATATATGTGAGCTAGGAATTAGAAATTGTTCAAAGGAGTAAATGTACATACTGAGGTGGTAGTCACACGGATTAAGAAGGAAATTGTAGAGAGGATAGATTTACTTAAACTGTCTAAGAGAGTGCTTTTACGATGTAATTAGTGATTGTCTTGAGGCCTAATTTCACTTCAGCCTTCCTAGAAGGTGGTTGTGGGGTTAGGCACTCTTTAGATGTTCTGTTTATTTGTTGTTATCAATGGTAATTCGCAGCTGTTACTAGTTGCAAAATCTTGAGGGTGCCAGAGACAGAAAAGATCTCTAGGTTTATGGCTTGTTAAGTTTTTACTCAATATTAAAGTTGATGAGTTGATGCATCTCATTGGAAAAAGAAAATTTTATCAAGATATCTCTATCATCTTAGCCTAAAGAAATTAAATCCGCTCTTGTTAATTCCAGAAGAAGATCACAGAATGAGTCATCCATTTAACCATAGGAAGCAGTATCAAACAGTTTTTGCTTGTTAAACAGAATCCCAACTGAACTAAATAGCTGATCGGTCAAAGGGTTCATCTTCAGCAATCTTCTGGGAGAATTTCACAGGGAAAGGGAAACTCAATGAAAAGTGGCAACAGAAAACATATATTGTCTGCTTACATGTTCACGAGGATCCATTATATATACATGTTCAGCTGAAGGAGAAAAAGTTAGCAATATAAAGGTCAAGTGATCTACCTGTGTGACCGTAGGAGAGTCATAACCATGAAGTCAGAATCCGTAAGGAGTATATTTCCTTGGGCATATAGTTCTAATATAACATAATGAGCATTGGCACCTAGTCCAAACTGAAAGAGAACAATCTGAACCCAAAAAAAAATGAATAAAGGATAAGATAACATATCATGAAAATAACCACTAACTGCAGGAGAAAGAATTAATGAAAATTCCCAAACAATGAAATAAACACAATGCAATGATAGAGCTATAGCATATGCACTATACCCTGTCATAACCAAGTTGCCGCACATCCTCCAGCCTTCTTGTCCTTATATGCTTCCTCAATTTAAGCGTAAATCCGGATGGAGTGTTACTTTTGTCCCTAAAAAGAGAAATTGAAAAATAAAACTTCAGATAATGGAAAAAACTCAGCATATAGAATGCATAGCATATGTCATTGATCAACAAAGAAGTAATGAACTTGCCATGGAGAATCAAACTATGGTTGACAGGAGAAAGACATCCATTAAAATATTCGAGCTTATTCTTCTAAATTATTAAATCCTAACTTGGATTACTTATATAGTTATATATCAATAACAACAACCATACCTCAATCCCAACAAGTTGGCATCTTTGAATCCTTTTTTTTTTTTTTTTTGATGAAGTAATGAGTTTTATAGAAAGAGGCATCAAGAAGATGCAAGAAGAATTATATGCAGATGATACCCTCCTCTTTTGTGGGGCTGAAGAATCTCAAGTGTTACACCTAAATCTGACTCTACTTACATTTGAAGCTCTTTCAGGTTTACACATCAATATGTTTGTGCGCATGCACGGGAGAAAATATTATTGATTTTTTATTGACAATGCTACAATGAGCCCTATATATATATAATCCATGTTCTACTCCTAATACATATGGGATTAGGGTTATTTAATACTATTTAACTATCAAACCAGCACGGCCCTTCAAGCTGGTGCATATAAATCATATGTACCGAGCTTGTTACATATATAATTAATACGAGGACCAGTGCAGGACTTGGTGAAAATATAAGCAAGCTGATCCTTCGACTTCACAAATTTTGTAGCAATATCTCCCGAGAGTATCTTTTCTCTAACAAAGTGACAATCAATCTCAATGTGTTTAGTTCTCTTATGGAACACTGGATTTGACGCAATATGAAGAGCAGCCTGATTATCACACACGAGTCCAATCTGACTAATCTCACCAAATTTCAACTCCTTGAGCAACTGTTTGATCCAAATTAGCTCACATGTCGCCATAGTCATTGCTCGATATTCTGCTTCTGCACTAGACCGAGCAACCACATCTTGTTTCTTGCTCTTCCAAGACACCAAATTTCCTCCTACTAAGACACAATATCTTACGTCTATCAGAAGGTGATCCTGCCCAATCAGCATCTGAGTATCCAACGATCTGCTCATGGCCTCGATCCTCAAACAAAAAACCTTTGCCTGGAGCTGATTTTATATACCGAAGAATGCGGACAACTGCATCCCAATGACTATCACAGGGAGAATCCATAAACTGACTCACAACACTCACAGGAAAGGAAATGCCAGGTCTAGTCACTGTGAGGTAATTTAATTTACCAACCAACCGCCTATATCTCGCAGGATCGCTAAGAGGCTCCCCTTGTCTTGGCAGAAGTTTAGAATTTGGATCCATCGGAGTGTCAACAGGTCTACAACCTGTCATTCCTATCTTCTCAAGAATATCTAAGGCATACTTCCGTTGTGAGATCACGATACCTGAGCTAGACTGAGCGACCTCAATACCTAGAAAATACTTTAATCTGCCCAGATCCTTAGTCTGAAAGTGCTGAAAGAGATGTTGCTTCAACTTACTAATGCCATCCTGATCATTGCTGATAATAACAATATCGTCAACATAAACGACCAGATAAATACAGAGATTTGAAGCAGAATGTCAATAAAATATAGAGTGATCAGCTTCACTACGAGTCATGCCAAACTCCTGAATAACTGTGTTGAACTTACCAACCAGGCTCGAGGAAACTGCTTTAGACCATAGAGGGACCGGCGCAACTGACATACAAGGCCACTAGACTCCCCTTGAGCAACAAAACCAGGTAGTTGCTCCATATAAACTTCATCCTCAAGGTCACCGTGAATAAAAGCATTCTTAATGTCCAACTGATAGAGAGGCCAATAGCAAACATCAGTCGGGGATAGATAAAGGCGGACTGATGCTATTTTAGCCACGGGAGAGAAAGTATCACTATAATCGAGTCCAAATATCTAAGTATACCCTTTGGCAACAAGACGAGCCTTAAGTCGATCAATCTGGCCATCTGGACCAACTTTGACTGCATACACCCAACAACAACCAACAGTCGATTTACTAGAAGGAAGAGGAACAAGCTCCCAAGTACCACTCGTACGTAAAGCAGACATCTCGTCAATCATAGCCTGTCGCCATCCGGGATGAGACAGTGCTTCACCTGTAGACTTATGGATGGAAACAGAGGACAAAGATTGACACAAATGCACAATGGGATAATGACAGACGATGGTAACTTAAACCGACATAATGAGGATTAGGATTAAGTGTGGACCATATACCTTTTCGTAGTGCAATTGGTTGATTAAGAGGAGACAAGTACGCAGTATTAGCAGTGTCAGATGCAGGACGTGAATCAACTGGGCCTGATGAATGTGAGATAGTGACTGAATCTCCAAAATAAGGAATTGGTAGCACCTCAGAAATATCTAAGTGATTAACTGGACCTGTGAAGTATGATTGGGTTTCAAAGAAGGTAACATCAGCAGACATAAGAAATCGCTAAAGGTCAGGAGAATAACATCGATATCCCTTTTGCGTTCTCGAGTAACCCAGAAATATGCACTTAAGAGCACGAGGAGTTAACTTATCTTCTTCTCCTGGAGTAAGGTCAAGAACAAAACACGTACTACCAAAGACACGGGGTGGAAGAGAGAACAAAGGTAAGTGGGGAAACAGGACAGAGAATGGAACTTGATTCTGGATAGCTGAAGATGGCATACGATTAATAAGATAACAAGATGTAAAGAACTGCATCCCCCAAAAACGCGGCGCAACATGAAATTGTATGAGTAAGGTACAAGCAGTTTCAATAAGATGTCTATTCTTTCTTTCAGCTACCCCATTTTGTTAGGATGTGTACGGACAAGATATTTGATGAATAATCCCATGGGAGTTCATACTGTTGAAATCGGGAAGACAAATACTCTAGGGCATTATCACTACGAAATGTGCGGATAGAAACCTCAAATTGATTTTGAATTTCAGCGTGGAAGGTCTGGAAAATAGAAACAACTCAGATCGATTTTTCAAACATCCAAGTGCACCTGGAATAATCATCAATGAAACCGACAAAGTAGCGAAATCTCAAGGTAGAACTGACACGACTAGGACCCCATACATCTGAATGGACTAAAGTAAAAGGTGACTCTGCTCGTTTATCAAGACGCTGCGGGAAGTGGAAGCGGGTATGCTTACCGAGCTGACATGACTCACACTCTAGAGTGAACAAGTGAGATAAGCCAGGTACCATTTTCTGAAGTTTTGACAAACTGTGATGTCCTAACCGTTTATGTAATAAATCTGGTGAATCAGTAACGGGACAAGTTATTGAAGGATAAGGTAATAAAGTCCATCTGATTCACGCCCGGTACCAATGATTCGCTTTGTATAGCGTTCCTGTATAAAAACAAGGTCATCAAGAAATAAAACAGCAGATTTAAGTGATTTAGCTAAGCGACTAACGGCTATGAGATTAAAAGGACTACCGGGAACATAAAGAACTGAGTCTAAAGGTAAAAAAGGAAGTGGACTTGCTTGACCTATTGCAGTTGCCATGGCTTGAGACCCATTGGCCATTGTGACTGTTGGAAGAGATTGAGTATGAAATACTAGTGAAAAGAGATTTGTTACCAGAAATATGATCAGATGCACCTGAATCAATGACCCAAGACTTAGAAGTTGAAGATTGGGGGACACAAGTCATGCTACTATCTGTTGGAACAACGGAGGCTAATCCTGAAGATGTCAAACATGCTTTGTACTGAAGGAACTCAATATAATCCGGTAAAGAGAATATCTGGATTGGATCCAACGAATTGTGAATTTAAGCCTTCTAATAAGAATGACATTATAATGTTCACGCCGGAAAAAAATCGAAAAATTATCTAGAAATCACTGTTTCACTGTTACTGTTACTGTTCACAGGAAACACTGTAGCTCGTCGGAAAATAAAAAATCGTCGGCACCTGATGTAACCTTGATGGGTAGGCTCGGAAAAGCCTCGCGATCAGGTTGTCCTGAAGAAGGTCGGCCAAAAAATGGCCGGAAACAGGCACACGCGTCGGCGCGTGGGACAGACGCGCCACCGGCGGCAGAGCTCCGGCAGGCGCGTGGGATGGCCTTTTGCAGAGATTTTTTCTGGGGTTTGGTCGCCTCTGTCTTAGGGACCTTGTGTAATGGTGTTGGATTTTGCACAACACCAAGAAAAAATGATTTTGTTGCGGACAGCCTCCCAAGTCGCCGGAAAATTGCACGGCGACGAGGTCTTTCTTCCCGGAAGTCGCTGGAATGATGCACAGCGATAAATTTCTCACTATTGCTCTGATACCATGTGAGAATGCACGGAGAAAATATTATTTATTGACAATGCTACAATGAGCCCTATATATATATATAATACATGTCCTACTCCTAATACATATGGGATTAGGGTTATTTACTACTATTTAACTATCAAACTAACAATGTTGAAGAGTGTCATTGACCCAGTAAATGATGTAACCAATTTGGAGGGCCTGGCTGACATACTATGCTGCGATACTGGTACCTTACCAACCACATACCTTGGGCTACCGCTTGGTGCCAAATTCAAGTCTGCTGATATATGGAGTGGAGTCATAGGCAAAATTGAAAGAAGGCTAGCTAACTGCAAATGCAATACCTCTCTATGGGAGGTACACGCACGCTCATCAACAGTGTCTTGGACAACCTACCTTATGTCCCTATTTCCCATCCCAGGAAAAGTGCTAATGCAAATTGATAAATACCGGAGGAACTTTCTTTGGGAAGGAAATAGCAAGTCACAAATTCCACCTGGTGAAATGAAAGAAGATAACTCAACCTAAATCTCAAGGTGGTCTAGGTATTAGAGACCTCAGAATCCACTATAAAAGCATGCTTATGAAATGGTTGTGGAAATATTCTCAAGAGGATCAAGTCTTTTGGAAGGAGGTGGTGACTGCAAGTACCAAGAATCATTGGTGCACTAAAGTATCTAATACGCCGTTTGGAGTAGGCCCTTGGAAATATATCAGCACGCTAGGGGAGGAATTTCACAACAACTGTAAGTTCAAGGTAGGCAATGGATCACATATCAAGTTCTGGGAAGATAGATGGTTGGGGGACTCCACACTACAAGTTGAATTTTTTGTCCTTTATTCAATATCCACTTGCAGAAACTCAACAATTTCAAATAACAGAGCCGATAACACATGAAATCCTCAATTCAGGAGAAACTTGCAAGATTGGGAGATACAGGATCTACTCAATCTACTGGAGAGGCTTGGATCATTCCAAACCAACAACCAGGCACAAGACAGACTCATTTGGGGAGAGAGAGCAGATGGCAAATACTCTGTAAAGGCGGGCTATTTCTCCCTGTGTGATCAGAATGCAGTGGTATTCAATTGGCATGGAAGTTAATTTGGAGAACCAAGTTACCACCAAAGGTGATTTGATTTAGCTGGATAGCCGTATATGAAGCATGCCACACCCAGGACAATCTCACTAGGAGAAACTTTCACATTGTCAACAGATGCTATATGTGCCAACATGCCATTGAAACCAATAGACATCTTTTGTTACACTGTGCAGCAGTTACAGACATATGGAACATGTTCATCTCAGCTTTTGGTCTCAAATCGGTTATGCTTGAAAGTGTAAAAGATGCATTCATTAGCTGGAGTGCATGGAAGGTTAGTAAATCCATCAGGGAAGTTTGGATCCCAGCTTGTATCTTTTGGTGTATATGGACCGAGAGAAACGAGATGTTTTGAGGGCATTTCCACTCCAAATTACATACTTAAGGCTAGATGTTTAGCAAGTCTATGTAGCTAGAGTAACCTTTCACCTGTAAATTCCCCGGAATCCTTTTTGGACTTTGTTAACTCCTTAACTTTAGACTACGCCTTTTGTAAAAGAGCTAACAATGTTTTTACTGCATTGTACATTTTGCATCTTCTTGATGCCTTATATGAAATCCATTATCTAATCAAAAAAAAAAAAAAAATACTAGGCTAAAGCGAAAGACCCAACAAAATCCAAAAAGTTAATATGGCAATCTACAGGGGCTAAATACTGCCAACTAAATAACCAAATGAGACATAAGGGTAGGATATGGTCATATGGATGTGTGTGAGATTCAGAGGACCTATAATTTATCCTCTCTATCAGTTCTTTTTATTTGGACTCTTTTTATTCCAATATGAAGAAATAACTTGACTTGGCTAAATAGGAATTCTCTAAAATTATAGGTCGTCTGAATCTCACACACGTCCATATCCTACCCTAATGTAAATGTGATTCTACTTATGTACTTTTTAGTGCATATAGTATCTTGTTCACTTATCAGAAAATAAGATATAAGATACCAAATGCACTGAAGATTAATATCATATTTACTGTATCTACGTAAGTACTATTTCGTACATTTGGTATTTCGTTAATACATAACGAAAACATCAAGTAAACTGAATGCCCTAACTTGGACTTTCTAGTATTATGCCAAATGCACCAAAAAAAACCAAAATCAAGGGTGCATTTGACATAAAGGAAAACAAATTCACTAAACAAAAACATTTTCTAGAACTCTATTTCAATCTTTCACACCTTCACTGCACCCCTCACCCCACCCCCTATGTTGCTCGAACTCTCCGAAAATGTGGCCGGATACGTGTCGGATCCTCCAAAAGTAGTGCATTTTTGAAGGATCCGACATGGGTGCGGCTACATTTTGGAGAGTCCGAGCAACATAGCCCACCCCTACCCCCTCACCTCCACCCCTTCACCCCCACCCCCATCCTTGTTGTTAAGCAGTTAGTCATGAGTACGATTGTATTAGAACCCTTTGACTCAAAATCTGTTGGGTCTAATGCATTGAATCCAATCCAGGTGGTTTCTTCACCGGATTATATTGATTTCCTTCAGTAAAAAGCAAGTAAAGAGACATCTTCAGGGATAGCTTCCGTTGTTCTAGTAGCGTGACTTGTGTCTCCCAATCTTTAACCTAGTGAGATAAGCAATAAAACTATAGAAAAGGAGAACAAATGCACGATAAGTTATACAAGTAGAGTTACATTTATATTAGGTCCAGGAACGGAGCTATGTAGAGCAAAACTTCGTGGGAAAATTATATGTGCAAATAAGGCAACAAAAATTTTAATTATATGTATATTGTTAAATCCCTTTATTAGCATAGGGGAAGATTCTAGTGTACGAGCAAAAGGATTCAAAAATTGCTTTAGGTTGCTGGTTCATATCTCAGGGTGACATTCTAGTATTGTTTTAAATCTCCTTGTACATAATACTGGCTCCGCCACTGATTAGGTCCATATAAAAAATTATACCAAATGCACTGCAATTTATCAAAATCAAATTTCATTTTTTCCAGTTTTCAGTATAAAAGTAAAAGAGAAAAAAATATAGGTACCGAAGATAATCAGTGGTATGCAAACGAACGCCACTTTCCATGAGCAATAAAACCTTCTCACTCTCCCCTGATTCAGTAACTCCACTGCTGTTCATTAGCTTAAACACATAAGTCTGCAATCCAACACACATAACAAACATCAACCAATCGCGGTTTTGCATATATAAATTATAAAATAGCTAATCAGAAAGAAACAAAAGAAATGAAATAGGAAACCTTTGGGGAAAGATCATAAACGTTGGAACAACGCATTCCGATTAAGCGGCGCAAGCATTTGACTTCTGCGGCCACATCCGCGGTGTTCATTCGCACCTTCACCATCTTCGATTACACCACTTGATTCTGCCCTCAGATATTTGCAAACACAGAGGGTTATATGAAGCTTCCCCTTTTTCTGGTTGGTTAGGGATTTTGATTTCTGGAGCTGCCTCAAAATACCATTGAGGTTTTCATTATAATAGTATTATATTAGATTAGATTAGTTCTAGTGCTAAAAGTTTAATGATTAATCAGTCAAATTAAAATTATGAATCCGCCGCCTCTAGCTGGGACTTGTTGTCTAGTCTAGTGCTATCTTTTTATTTATTTTTTGTCTTTGAACAGTAAATATTTCCTAATTTTGGTAAATAAAATTATTTAATTAATAAAAATAAACTAAGTATATTTGGCCTCATTTGTTTGCACTTTATGAGGGTCTGAATCTCAATGAATCATATCTTAACTTATTAAATGTATTTATTTTTTTAATTTTAAAACGTCTGGATAGGTCTGATTGGGTCTGATTCGGTCAGACCTTTACTTGAGTCTTAATTTCGTCCAGAGGTTGAAAATACACGCCAGTTTTTTCGGTGCCCATTTTCTCTCTCTTGACATCAGCCTATTTCTTCTAAACCCAAAATAAATTTCATCCTTTTCTCTTTCGACATAAGGTTATTTAGTATTTAAATTTTAAAATTTGATGTGATTATCATTTAGTTTTTCAAATATTCTAATATTTGTGCATTTAAATTATAACTAGTTTTGAGTTTATTGTTTAAATTTGTTAGATAAGTTTGATTAAAAGATAAATTTACGTTTAAAATTTTCTTTTTTTTGTTACATTTCGTTACTACAATTATTGTTATTATATATAATTTTCATTTATAGTTCAAATAGTTGAACAATTGGATCTTACATAAAATATTGATTTATATCTTATAATATTTCAATTATCTCAAATAATAACTTTTTTAGTTCAAGTTAATATTTTCACTAATTGATATAATATTTAATCACTTTTTTAATTGTATATGTTTTTATCTTGAAACATATATATATATATATATATATATATATATATATATATATATGCATGTATCATATGTTGAAAAACAAACATCAATGTGCATACCACATATAATATCTTTATGTATATTATACGTATTCAAATATTGAAAACCAAATAGTATTAATCATTCAGTGTTCAGATCTGCATACTGCATCTTAATATTCATATATTAGTACGCTGATACTATTACTATTCTTCCACCATTTAATTATCCATATATTAGTACGTTGATACTATTACTCCATATTTGACAGTGATATAGTTATAAAAAATCCAAATATTACATATTTCCTACATAAATATGGCTGGCTATTTTTGCCAACATTTGTCGAGTTTTTTGTTTAGCCTCAAAATCGGATAACATAAATTTATCAGTGATTTTAAGTATACGTGGATTAACTTGACGTAAAATGATAATTCAGATTGCAATTGAAATAAATAATGATAAACTAAATGCAAACCACACGAATCGAACAGTTTCAGCCTTGAAAGGTTAACCACCCTCGAGCCGAGCGTACTTCGATTGATAGGAAGACAGAAAACAAGAATTATATAATAGAGGAGCCCTACTTTAGGTACAATTCTATAAAAGGTCAAAAACCCTTGATTTGTTGATTGTCGGTTCCTTATTGTTACGCGTCGAGATTCCCGTCGTAATATCTGACCAGTCATGGATATTTCGGTCTTTTGTTGATTATGCTAACAATATTACTTCGAGCTCGTTCGGGGCTAAGATCGACTCCGGGGTCACGGACTTAATATTCTCGAATAGCAACGTTTTGATTCCGGGTTCTAGCTCGATGGGACTCGGTCGATCTTCAATCCTTGGTTGTCATGTTCCGAGCCTAACCTACCATTTCGTATCCGAGCTCGATATTGATCATACACACTTTTAAAGGGGGAATTGGCCAAAAAGCTCTTCACCGTTTCATTGGAGAAACTCTGTGTATTCTGCAGTGGTACCTCTATTGGTAATCTAATCTTCTATTGTGTTTTTCTTTTAAGACATTTTACATTGAGAAAGAGTTCCTTTATACATTACCTTATAAAAAAGAAGTACCTTTTATACAAATCAAAATCTGTAACATTAAAGTGCTAAATGTTTCAAAGCTTATTTTCTGTATTCCTTAAATAAAGTATACGTTTAGGAATATAAGTCTATTGCACAAGACAACTATGACCTTGGCTAAAGAGAGTATGGAAGTGGAGGTTCCCAATATTTAGGCTGCCTAGGGTCCCATTTTCTGGTGAGTTGCACTGCTGCTGGAAATCCATATTCATTTTTTTATGTTTTTACTCTGTAGCATATTATAATAAAGTTAACTCTGTAGTAGGGAGTGAAAGTTGAAACTGCCAAAGCTTTGAGAATATTACTTATAGCGAAGGCAATAACGAGAATTGTACCTCTTATTTATAAATGGTGGCGAGCATGCATAAAATCCCGGAATTATTATTTTGTATTGTGCCTCTGTCCGAGCAGTGAATGCATCAGTATTTTTCTCTTTTTTCTCTCTCGGTAAAGTGACTTGCATTCCAGATTTGGACAAGAGTTGAATGCACCTTTTAGCGTGATAAGATGTGACCTTGGTTAAGGCTCCTCAGTACATTGATGGTTAAGCTATTGTTCTCCTGAGCATGTTCATGATATTTACACATCTAAGTTTTGATTAATTTCTGAGATATCTCATCACAAATTAAAGGGGAAATTTCTTTTTCTCAGTACTATATGCCATTGTTCATGATGATATAATGATTTTGTTGGATTTCATAATGTTGAAGTTGTTTGAGAAGGTAATAGAGTACAAGAGTTGTTAAAAGTTTAGTTTCTGACTGTTCATGTTGGCACCTTACTAGTATTATGATATTCAATAGTATTGTAACCATGTTATAATTAACAAATTTTAACTCAATATAATTTAGAACTGGACTACCAATTATTTCTAATGCTAAAAGTTAGAACTGAACTAGCGGATCAGATTAGTTCTAATGCTAAAAGTTTAAGACTTCTTGACAATATTTTTACTTTCACAACATTCCTGAAACTTCCTCAACCTAGTAGCAGACTATCTAATGTATCTGACTCCACATCTAACACGAGCAATAGAAATACCTGACTCTTTAAACTATCTTTCACAATAAGATTTACAATATGAGCCATGCATCTCATGTGAAGGTGTTGACCATTCATGGAATTGGTTCCCCAATCATCTAATTTGTCGAACAACTTCTCCACGGTCACATCATTTGAACTAGCATTGTCAACTGTGACAGTGAAAATCTTTTGCAAACCCCACTCACGCAAATAATCAATAATACACCTTGCCATATCTTCACCTTTATGACTAGTAATTGGAGAAAAGTTAATAATTATTTTATGCACAATCCATTCACTATCAATCCAATGGGTTGGGATGCGCATATAGTTAATTTTTTGAATAGAAGTCTATGTATCAGTGGTAAGACTTACACTTTAACTTGTTCCTTTAAGAAACTTCATTCATTTATTTTTTTCCACATTAAAAAGAGCAAAACAGTCTCGTGTAACAGTAGTACGGGAAGGAATATGAAAACAAGGTTGTGCCACTTTCATAAAGTTTCTAAAGCCTCCCTTCTCAACAAAACTAAATGGAAGTTCATCAACAATCACCATACCACACAAAGCCATCCTACACTCTTCTTGATCAAATTTCCATGGAATAAGACCACCTTTATTACCCCCCCCCCCCTCCCCCGGTAATGTTTGATATTGTAATAGTTTTTGACCTTTTTCAACTTTATGAGGATTCTTTGGACATTTATCGATATGACTATTCATTTGTGTCGTACTTTTGCCTTTTGTCTCAAAATATTCTTTGTCCACAAAATCTACATACATATTTATTATTTCCTTCAGCATCAACTTTTTCTTCAAAAGAATCTCATGCCCGAGATCGTTTTTTTCGTTGTTTTGTAACTGTCGAGTGAGTAGTTGCAGCAGTAGACTCGGAACCTCTACTTTCATCAGCCACTTTATCAATTTTATCATTTTCAGCCATGTGAAGTGAATGAAGAATGTAACTTACAGTCTTAAACGAGTTGAATGAAGCAAATCAAGACGAAGTTAGCACTCCTCGCTCTTCAATCTACATATCAAAATAAAATTAAAAAACTTAACTGAAATTCAAGAAAAAGGGGCATTTATGATGCGAGATTGCACTGTATATTCCTATTGTTTCTTATTTATTTCTTCGGACTGCCAGAAATACTTAGAACTGCCTCAGATTTCCCCCTCTTCGGACTGTCAGAAATACAAACTACCTCATCTTGAAATTAGCCAGCAAAATCGATTACACCAAAAGCATGAAAGCGAAAATGTTACCATTTACAATCTGAGACAGATTTCTTAGACATTTAGTGGCATATCAGATATTTGCAAGTATAAAAAAAAGAGAAAAAACATAATCTGGAAAGTACAAACAAGAATATACATAAAACTGCAACAAAATTCTAAAAACTGAAAGAACCCATTTGGAGAAAGGGAATTACCAAGTCTATGGGAGAAAGGAGGAATTTTTAGTGAAGCAAAGGTTGAACCCCTGAACCTGAATGGCGTTGAACCTAAACTTCAGAAGCGGTGCAGCCGACACTGAACCCTGAACGTGAACGGCTGAAGTCTGACTGAAGAGGAAATAAGGTAGACGACTAGTATACTGTATAGGGAGGAAATCAGGAAATAATAACTAATAAGGGTAGAGGAAAATGGAAATAATAAGTTAGGTTATAGGAAATGGGTATTATAGAATAAGGGTATAATTTTCTTTTTAATATATCTTATCGGTGTATCGATAAATTGATAACCAAAGAGGACAAAATCGAAATCGAAATCGATAACTCGATAAGAAAATTTTCGAAATCGAAATCGATAAATCGATAAAAAATAATCGATTCGATTTATCGATAAACCGATTCGAATTCACACCCCTAATTGGTAGGGTGTGTCACGCCAAGGAAGTAGTGCAATACCGAGGCGAATCATGAAGGCACTGATAGCAAGCTATCGTGATGGACCTTTCCCTAAAAAATGAGTTAATATCGGGTGAGTCGATGCCACGACCCAAAACTCAACCTGTTGTGATGGCGCCTATCATGATACTAGGCAAGCCGACAACTCAGACCTCTAACACTTACAAATTTTAAGTATACTAAAACAAGTTTCAATAAGTAAAAATCTCATAAAAACTGATAAAAGCTGTCACAACTCGGTATAGAAGTTTCCCAAAACCAGGGTGTCACTAAATACGTGAGCATCTATACAAATACAAAGTCTGATACTTCGTCTAAGAAAGGAGAAACTGAATAAATAAAATTGAGAGGAAGGGGAGGAGAGTCAAGGTCTGCGGACTCTAGGGCAACTACCTCGAAAATCTCCGAATGACTGAAAACTCTGAGAATCAGCAACCATCGTATTCGGAAACACCTAGATCTGCACACCAAGTGCAGGGTATAGCATGAGTACAACTTAGAAAGTAACAAGTCTAACTTTTGGGCTGAAAGCAGTGACGGGCTTCACAGGTACAGTTCAATTACAGAAGTTGTCACGGCCCCAAATCCTAACAGGCCGTGATGGCGCCTATCGTGGAACTAGGCTAGCCAACCATCACTTTACTACGCATTTGTTCAATTATACGAGTTCACAATTCAATAATAAGCATGCAACCATAGCATTAAATAATATCAATAAGTCTTAGTGTTCCCATATTAGCCTATACAAACCTCCCAAGAACTGGAGTCAATAGTCATGAGCATCTAAGAATAAATAAATTTAACTCTGCTAAAAACTATAATATAAGTCTCTGAATCAAATGCAAAGACTAAATAAGGAAGGGAAATGGAGAAGTTGTGGACGCTGAACAGCTACCTCAAAATCCCATGAAATGCTGCTATCGAACCTGTGTCAGCTATTGCTGCGAGCTAGTACCTGGATCTGTGCACAGAGGCACAGGGAGTCTTTATAAGTACGCCAACTCAGTAGTAATGAAAATAAATCACAGTCTAAGTAATATAAACACACAGAACAGATACACAATTCCACAAAAGCCAGTAAAACACCAAGTCACCACGTAGTATTCATCAAATTCATAAGTTCAAAAACCAGTTCCAAACTCCTTTGAAAACAAGTACNATCTGTGCAGAGGCACAGGGAGTCTTTATAAGTACGCCAACTCAGTAGTAATGAAAATAAATCACAGTCTAAGTAATATAAACACACAGAACAGATACACAATTCCACAAAAGCCAGTAAAACACCAAGTCACCACGTAGTATTCATCAAATTCATAAGTTCAAAAACCAGTTCCAAACTCCTTTGAAAACAAGTACAATATCAATATATCTCAGTGAAATACTCAGTAAGACTCAGTTTGAAAACGAAGTAAATCATAGTTCGAAAACATAGTAAAATCTTCATAAAAGTGCCCCTCGGGCCAAAATCATTTCTCGTAACAGATGCCCTCAGGCATTTCCTCAATCACTCAGTATAAATCATCACTCAATATCGGCCATGCGGGCAATCATCATCACTCAATCGGTACCGGCGCTCACTGAGGGTGTGTTACAGACTCCGGAGGAGCTCCTACAGCCCAAGCGCAATAATGACGTAAGGCCTGGAAGCCTTCTCATCTCTCTCATGAGTCCTGGAAGCCTCCTCACCTCTCTCATAAGGCCTGGAAGCCTCCTCACATCACTCAAAAGGCCTGGAAGCCTCCGCACTTCACTCATAAGGCCTTAAAGCCTCCTCACATCACTTATAAGGCCTGTAAGCCTCCTCGCATTACTCATAAGGCCTGGAAGCCTCCTCACATCACTCAGTCAGACACTCTCAGTTAGCCCTTAGGCCATAAACAAACCGGGTTCTCGACCCAAAACAGTGTTTAATTTTCTTCAATAAATAGTATCAAAATACTCTGAGTGTCAAAACAATTTATCAGGAAAAGGCTGAGTGTAATTCACAACATATCAAGTAAGGAAACATAGTAAAACAGTCCCCCTAAGGGGTAAACGGATCTGCACTAGGCCCCAAACACGGCTTACAGCCCAAATCATATCATAATAAAATAGTACTAATTAAGCATAGGCTTAAAAGTCGGTTTAGCAACTCAATAGTCGCCTAAATAGGAAAGATGTTTCCAAAGTTTCCACCTTTTTATTTCAAAACCCGTGAAAGGGTGCATAGTCCGGGGTTTCGTACCCACAGGACAGGATTTAAAGACATTATTTACCTCAAAACTAGCCCGAAAACTATTCCGCAATGCGTTTGCCTCTCGAATCAACCTCCGAAGGCTCAAAATCTACCAACTTCAGATTTTTATCATCAATATATGTTTAAGGAACAATTTCCAATTTAAATATATCAAATTTACTCAAACATCCGAAACCGGGCAAAATCCGACCCCCGGGCCCGCATCCTGAAACTCAGAAATTTTTACCTAAAAGTGTTCTTCATCTTCTCACGATTCCGTACATATAAAGAACACCAAAATCGGAGTTCGTTTGACCCCTCAAATCGACCCTTGAAGGTCTCATAATCTCATGCCCCAAAATCCTATTTTCTATTATTTTTCATGAATTAAAGGCTGGGATTATGGTCTATAATCACCCATAAATTAGTTTTAATTATCAAATTACTTACCTCTGTGCTACCCACTGATTTTCTCCTTCAAAATTCGTCCAAAAAGCTTTCCTCCGCTCAACAATGGTGTAAAAGAGGGTTTAAGTCGCGGAGGGTTTATTATTTAACTACCCAGTGATTTGCTCTCCGCGATCGCAGCCTTAGACCTGCGATCGCACTGACCAATGCCCCAGACCTCCACTATCGCAACGCAGTTCACGCGATCGCGGTTCAATAAAGCCTCAACCTACACGATCGCAGCCATTCTTACGTGATCGCGAATAACGTTTGACCTCACTCCCCACGCGCCTGACTGACCCTACGAATCGCGATCAAGTCCACGCGATCGCACTTCTTAAGCCACTCACCTTACGCGATCGCACCCTCACTTCCGCGATCGCGATGCACAAATTTCCACTACCTTCCTTTAACCTTACGCGTTCGCGGACCATTCCTCGCGATCGCGGTGAACAAATTCCTGCTGCACTAACACCAGAAAACCAACATTTCTCCTAAGTCCAAAAGTGCCCGTTAACCATCCGAAATCAATCCCGAGTCCCTCGGGACCCCAACCAAATATACCAACACATCCCATAATGTTAGTTTTAGGGGTCCACCAAACAGTAGAGATACCAGGTCCTCTACCTGTTTTCACAGAGTTATATGCTAAAAGTACGCAAGGAGACAAAGGATTTTTACGTGGAAAAATCCCACTCAAGGGGACAAAAACCACGACCTACACTTGTAGGATTTCAACTTCACTAACTTGTAATCTAGACTATTACAAGCCACTTTGAAAGGCAACCTTACAAAGACTTTGACACACTAACTTGTAACCACTATTACAAGCCACTTTGAAACTCTCTAGTTACAAAGACTTTGACTCATGACAACCTTTAGCCACAGTGAGATCAAGAGAATAAAGAGTAAAAAGAGATTCCTAACTAGTTGCTTCTACAAAAGCTAGTAGGATACAGTAAAAACAAAATACAAGATTACAACTCAACTAAGGACATTATCAATACTTGATGAGCACGTTTTGTAGGCCTTAGTGGAGTTGTCTTCTTGCTCTTGAAGCTCTTTAGTCTTTAATGCTTGAGAGCACTTAATGCTTGAATATTCCTTTTTGTCAAAGCTCAAGTGAGTAAGAAGAGTTTCTCTTGCTACAAGATATCATCTTACATAACACGTTCCAAGATNATAAGGTTCAACCACAGGGAAGTGACTCCTGCACTGCTGCCCTGAGGCGTGAGTAGTGACAGCCAGTCACTTGTCTGGCACAGTTTCCTAAAGCTGTCAAGTTGATGTGTTCCGGTGTCTGTATGTCAGATGAGGGAGCATGTCCCTCATTTGGTCTGTCCTCAGTTAGAGAGAGTGATCCGGAATTCCTGAAGATATAGATTGCTTGTGACGCTGTATGTGCATTAGGTCCCCTACCTGATTCTTCACATAAAAGTTTGTTAAGTCATCAAAACAAAAATGCAACTCATCAATTTCCCCCTTTTTGATGATGACAAACTTTTATCATTGATGGAGGAATGTTAGGAGAACCAGTGAATGGTCGGGTTCCTAGTTCGTTCCCCCTACCAGTATGCATTCTTCGTTAGCAGTGCACCAAGTTTTACGCAAGTTTCCCCCTATCAATATTCTTCCCCCTTTTGGCATCATAAAAAGGGTAAGCGATATTAAGGAAGTCCACAAAAGTTAACTCATGCCCCTTATGTGCCCACAACATGGTAGAAAACAGAACAGAGATCAACCAAGCACCACAGAGAACAATCAAAGACTTAGTTCATTAAGGACAAAAAGAGCAAAATACATAGTTGAAGTCGTGGCCAAAAGGCTTAAACTTCTTTTGGATTTTCCACAGTAGGAGCAAACACATGAGATCCAAATCCACACCAACAAAAAGAACAATAGTTAAAACTACTTTAGCCATATACACTAGAGGAGAGGTAAGGGCAGGTTCCTAAGAGGCACTAGAGGAGGGAGGCAGAAGAGTGGAGGCAACAAGAGTTCGAAGGACCAAGTCCAGTAGAGCATTGGCGGAGGATTGCTCCTGAAGGAGCTTATCTTTCAGATCAGTAACCTGCTGCTTCAACTCAGCATTTTCTTTGGTTAGGCGAGCCACCTCTGCAGCAGTTGCACTGGTAGAACCAGGTCCCTCAGCAAACTGCCATGCTGCCTCTAGGATGGCAATTTGTCCTTTTAGCCTTTGAATGGTGTCTTGGGCAGCATTGAGCGCATTAATCATTTGGGAAATGGTAGAGTTGCTGCCCCCAGCTTTTTCAATACATTCACACTCCTCAAGAGTAATCTTGGTGAAACTTTGCTTACGAGTTCCAATGCGAGGAGTTGTGAGAGGAACCTTGAAGTGCTTGAATACCCTGGTAAGTAGGAATCCGTAGGGAAGACCATGATTGTTATCCTGAAGAGTGACCACTTTGTGCATGTGACTGATCATGAGAGCGGGTAAGTTCACTGGGGTAAAATTGTCCAGTGCTTCCATCAAGATAAGGTCAGCCCGGGATGCCACTGAGCGTCGCTCTGCACGTGGGAGAAGAACCTTGTTTACCAACTCAAAGAGGAGTTGATAAACAGGCAGCATGGCTTTCTTATGAACCCGGTCCCCGTGCTGGACACCACCAGTTTTTACAAAGGCTTTACGGAAGGAGTTACTGCAGGAATCTTGGGATGGGTCAACAGAGGACAGACCCTCGGATGGAATACCCAAGATATCACCCAAGCGGACATCATCAAATACTATGTCCACACCCCTACCAACACACATGCGTGTCCATCGACAGGCAAGAAGAAAGAACCATAAAACTCTCTAACAACATCCTCATACGCTTTGGCACTACTAACATTCAAAAGACGATCCCACTTTTGGAACTCGATCATGGCCATGAGCTGACTCATACCTGGCATATCAATAATTTCAGGGTCGATGGTGCGACCGAATAGCACAACAGGCAGCTGACTCTGCTCCTTCCTGGTGGGGACTTGCACAGAACCAGGTCCCCCTATGGGTACCGTATCCACCCCATGCTTCCTTTTACCCAAAACTTGCGCAGACTTCCTTTTGGCTTTAGTAGAGATGGGAGTTGGTTTGCTAGCCACAGATTTTTCTTTGACCTTTTTAGCAATTTGAATGACTGGGGGCTTCACAGTCATTTTAGATGCACTAGAGGGGCGACCCACAAGAGAACTGGGTTCCTCTGTAGTGTCCTCATCAACTTCCATAACCGGAATGTCTTTGTTCACAACAAGGCGACCACTCTTCACCAGACGCCTCCTTTTGGTTTTGTTGGCCTTTTTGCTTTTTTCAAGAGCTTGAGCGACAACCTCCTTGTGCTGTAGCCTGGTTGCGGGCCGCTTTACCGATGGGATTGAGGTAGGAGTGCGCTGAAGAAGTTTAAAACGAGCACTGAGAACCATTTCGTCCTCATCATCGTCTTGTGTAGAGGGAACAACTTCAACATGGGGAGTGTAGAAGGTTTTTGCAGAGGGCGAGGGAGAGGATGGAGAACCAGGTTCCTTGCCATGTTTGGAAGGAGAGGGCTCATGGCGAGGAGATTCAAAGATCACCATAGTTCCTTCATCCTCGAGAATGGAGGATGATGGTCCTTGAGGCTTAGGAGGAGAGAAGGCACTTTCAGAGGGTTGTTCAGAAGAGAAGGCCATGATGTTTTCAGCTGCCTCTTTTTCTGATGACTCCAGGGAAGGTTGAGTGTTAAGGAATACAGAGTTAATGTACTGACTAGGCTCAGATTCGTCGGAAACCGGAGACGTTTCTGATGCTGGAGTCCAAGATGGTGGTAAGGAAGAGGATGGTGGTGAAAGGGGGTTTGTCAGAGGTTATGGTGGTTGGTGACTATGAAGATGGAAGAGACGCGGAAGGGGAAGCTACAGGAGAAGAGGACTCTATGGGCGGAGGTTGAGCAATAGGAGCAGAGGATGCTTCAGAGACAGGGAGTGTCTCCTTCGAGGGCGAGAGCCCCATATTCTCGATGGGGTTAAGGTTGAGGTCAGCAGTAATAGAGGGAGGAGAAATGTTGTTTTGGGAATCCATTTACACAATTTGGAAAGGAGTGAGAGAGGAGGAGAGAGATATTGATAGGATTGGTAAAGTAGTGTGATGTGATGAAGAAGAAGAAGATGGAAAGAAGAAGAAAGAGAAACGGGTCCAAGTGACGGTTTGAGAAGTAGGAGAGCGTGTAGAGAAGTTGAAGGGACAAATGTGACTGATGTGTATCTAAAATGATGAAGAGATAGAGAAGGAGTGATGGCAGCAGTAATAAATGCAGTTACTTTTTGATGGAGAGAGAAGGAGCACATATATTTACTGACCTGATGGAAGGGAACCGGGTCCCGTGCTTGTTTAAATTTTGAAGGAAGTCCTTTAGTCTTTGTGTAGTCTACAATGCTGCTTTAGTGAGTTCTGTAATCACTATGCGTGTCTACCTGCAACGGTATTTAGGTGAGTTAGACTTTGTCAGGAAAACACCTTAGCACTTACCCTGAGTAGAGCAACATAACCATACGAGAACCAGGTTCCTAATTAGATCTCAGCAGGCCCAGTGCAAGTCTGTTATTCTCGAAGTGTTCTCTCCCAAGATCTTTGGTGAAAATATCTGCAATTTGATCTTCAGTACAGCAGAATTGCATGCATATGAACCTTTTTTCAACGTTGTCTCTGAGAAAGTGATGTCTCACATCAATGTGTTTAGTTAGTTTGTGTTGACCTGGGTTCTTTGCCATGTTGAGTGCACTTGTGTTGTCACATAAGAGGGGAATGCTGTCAATGTAGACTCCAAAGTCCTCCAATTGTTGTTTGATCCACAGTAACTGAGCACAACAAGATGCAGCAGCAGCAACATATTCTGCTTCAGCTGTGGATAGTGCTACTGAGTTTTGCTTTCTTGTGCCCCATGAAATCAGGCAGGATCCAAGGAAATGAGCCATCCCTGAAGTGCTTTTCCTATCTACAAGATAACCTGCATAGTCAGCGTCAACATAACCAACAATATTAAAATTGTCACCTGAGGGATATTAAAGAACCAGGTCCTGTGTGCCTTTTAGGTAACGTAGGATCCTCTTTGCTGCTTTTAGATGCGATTCCTTGGGATTTGATTGAAATCTTGCACATAGCCCTACACTGAAAACTATGTATGGTCTGCTAGCTGTAAGATAGAGAAGCGATCCAATGATCCCTCTATACATGGTCTGATTTGTAGGAGTGCCAGCATCATCCAGTAGAAACTTAGATAGTCTCTCATACCATGCTATAGGGGCTTGCTTTAATCCATACAGAGCTTTATCCAGTTTGAACACATGTTCAGGATGATCGTGGCTTTCAAACCCAGGGGGTTGCTTGACGTACACTTCTTCCTTAAGATGGCCATTAAGAAAAGCACTCTTTACATCCATTTGAAACAGAGTAAATTCCATATGGGACGCAAAAGCAATAAGAATTCGAATGGCTTCCATACGAGCAACTGGAGCAAATGTTTCATTCATAATCAATCCCTTCTTCTTGATTATACCCTTGAACCACTAGCCTCGCCTTGTTCCTTGTGGTCCTCCCATGCTCATCTAATTTATTCCGGAACACCCACCTGGTTCCAATAATGGTCCTTCCTGCGGGTCGAGGCACCAGGTGCCATACATGATTTCTCTCAAACTGATGAAGCTCTTATTGCATAGCCACAATCCAATCAGCATCCCTTAGAGCCTCCTTAATATTTTTGGGTTCAACTTGTGACAGAAAAGCTGAGAAGGCTAAGGAGTTTTTGGTTTTTGATCTGGTTTGAACTCCAGAATCAAGAGGAGTGATTATGTTATCAAGGGGGTGAGAGCTTTTATGTTTCCAGTTTGGAACCTGGAACTGTGTTGTAGAGGTTCTTGGCATGTTGTTTAGGCTTCCTTGTGCTTCCTGTTCAGCAATTTGTGGGGTNGGTTCAATTTGGGACAGAAAAGCTGAGAAGGCTAAGGAATTTTTGGTTTTTGATCTGGTTTGAACTCCGGAATCAAGAGGAGTGATTATGTTATCAAGGGGGTGAGAGCTTTTATGTTTCCAGTTTGGAACCTGGAACTGTGTTGTAGAGGTTCTTGGCATGTTGTTTAGGCTTCCTTGTGCTTCCTGTTCAGCAATTTGTGGGGTGCTTTCCACAGCATCTTCAACCCTCTCTTCAGCTTCTGCAGAAGAGATAGGAGGACCAGGTTCCTCCTGAGATCTTTGGGGCAGTGCTGAGTTATCTTCCAGTGTCTCATTAGGTTGGCTTAGCATTTCAGCCTTTCCATTTGATACATCAGAGATTTCTCCTGGGACTAACAGTGGTTCACAGTCTTGATCTTCACCATTGTTATCCTTGATTGAGAAAGGAGCTTCATTAAAGAGTACATGAACGCTCTCTTCTACGCACTGGGTTCTCTTATTGAACACTTTGTATGCCTTGCTTTGAGAGGAGTACCCCAGAAAGATTCCTTCATCACTCTTTGCATCAAATTTTCCCAGCTGGTCCTTCCCATTATTCAACACATAACACTTGCAGCCGAAGGCCCTTAGGTGAGTTACCTTGGGCTTCTTTCCATTGAGCAGTTCATACGGAGTCTTATTCAGAAAGGACCTGATCATGCACCGGTTGATCAAGTAGCATGCTGTGTTGATTGCCTCGGCCCAGAAATTCTTTGCAATTCCACTGTCTATGAGCATTGTTCGTGCCATGTCGTCCAAGGTTCTATTATTTCGTTCTACCACCCCGTTTTGCTGAGGAGTCCTTGGGGATGAGAAGTTGTGTGTAATTCCATTTTCACCACAAAACTCATCAAACTTAGCATTGTCAAACTCCGTTCCATGATCTGATCTGATGTAAGCTACCTTTAGATTCATTTTCATTTGAATTCTTTTAACAAATGCAACAAATACTTCAAATGTCTCGTCTTTTGATCGAAGAAATAACGTCCAAGTGAATCTTGAANCAAGCTACCTTTAGATTCATTTTCACTTGAATTCTTTTAACAAAGGCAACAAATACTTCAAATGTCTCGTCTTTTGATCGAAGAAATAACGTCCAAGTGAATCTGGAAAAATCATCCACAATCACAAAGATGTATTTCTTTCCTCCCCTGCTTGCAACTCTCATTGGTCCACACAGGTCCATGTGTAAGAGTTCAAGTGGTCTGGAAGTGCTGACCTCCTTTTTTGGCTTAAAGGAGGATCTTACAAGCTTTCCTCTTGCACAAGCGTCACACACACTGTGGTCCTTGAATTTTGATGTTGGTAGACCAAGCACCAGGTCCCTCTTTATTAATTTGTTCAAAAGAGAGAAACGGGCATGTCCCAATCTCCTATGCCAAAGCTCAGCATCGTTTTCAACAACCTTGAGACAATTCATCTCACCTTCCTCCAGAGATTTGAAGTCAGTGACGTAAATGTTCTTGTACCTCCTTGCAATCAATATCACCTCTCCAGTTGTCAGATTTGTAACAGTACATGCCTTTGACAAAAATTCCACCTTATTTCCCTTGTCGCAGATTTGTGAGACACTCAAGAGACTGTACTTCAAACCATCCACATAGTAAACATTTTCAATTGAGTGTTCCAAGGACTTTCCGACTCTTCCAACACCAAGAATGTATCCCTTCTTTCCATTTACAAAGGATACATCCCCTCCTTGCAGGGCCTTCAGTGAGAGGAAATCCATAGTATTTCCAGTCATGTGTTTGGAGCAACCGCTATCCATAATCCACTGCAGCCCACTTCCTCTCACTGAACCCTGCACATGAAAGTTAATGATTAGATTTAGGAACCCAAATAAGTTTGGGTCCCTTGTTATTTGAGAATGGGTGAATAAGAGCTCTTCTAGTCCATGCAGGCAGGATTTTTGGTTTTGTTGTGCTGGGACCAGGTCCCTGCTCAGGCTTCCTTCTCCCAGCAAGTGTTCTATTTCTCTTGATAAAGAGGTCCCTGGCTGGACAGTGTTTCTTAAAGTGTCCATTGTTCCCACAGTGGGTACAGAGCCAATTGTCAGGGACAGTAACATATTTTCTATGGGGATTATATGGGGTCTTCTCCTTTTGGAAGCCAACACCCTACCTGCTCCCACAGTTGTTAAAGTACATGGTATTTACAATGTCTGAGGACCAGGTGCAGTTCAGGGATTTCTTTAAGTCAGACCTCACCCTACTTAATTCATCATGAATCTCTCTATTTTTATCTAACTCTCTACACAGACCCATTGTTGCTTCACTTAAGTCTTTTTCAAGTTCCACAATTTTTTCACTAGTTATTTCCTTTCCCTTTTCTATTCTTAGTGAGCTAGATTCTTCTGGTTTGAGCTTCTGAATGGTTTCCTCTAGACATGAGATTTTATTTTGAAGGTCATTTCTTTCTTGTCCTATAGCATTGATTTGTTCATTTAGCTTAGACTTATCACTCCCTAGACGTTCATTTTATTTTTCAAACTTTGCTAGGTTACATTTCAAATCCTCTACTGCCATAGACAATTCATCTCTAGTCTGTTCCATTTCCCCTAACTCACTGGCCAAGAGATCCTTGTCCTCCATTAAGATATAATATGTATCAATAAGAACATTAGATAGAGACAACAATTTTTTAGGAGAGTAGGATCTCAGATTTCTCTGAACATCCCTGAAGTTTACCTCTTCTGTGTCACCTTCATCATCTTCTTCATCTGATTTAGCCATGAGAGCAAATAGTGAATCATATTCCTTTGCCTTGCTACCGGCTGCCAATATGGGCTTGTTTTCTATTTCAGGTTCCTCATCTGATTCACTGGATGAATCTCCCCATGCAGCCAGTGCTTGTCTCACTACATTGTGAGTTGCACTCTTCCTGCTGAATCTTCTTTCCTGAAACTGGTTTCTTCTTGGTCCTTTATCCATGTTGAATTTTTGTGCATCCTGTTTCAGTAATGGGCATTCTTTTATGAAGTGACCCGGCTTGCCACATTTATGACACAGATCATGACTCCTGGGTTTGCTGGAGCTGCCCCTTCTTGGTATTCCACCATTTCTTCTAACAATTTTTTGAAATCGTTTGGTGAGATATACCATATCCTGATCTTCCTCACTTGACTCTTGTTTCTCAGCTTGAAGAACCAGGTTCTTTTCTTTTCTGGGCTCTTTTCTTTCACTGTCTTTCTTTCTTTTCATCTCATAGGTTTTCAGGTTCCCTATCAGCTCATCCATTGTTAGAACCTGCAAATCCTTTGCCTCAGTAATGGCATTTACCTTGCTTTCCCATGAGCTGGGCAGAACGCTCAGAATTTTTCGCACCAGTTTGTTCCTGGGAATGATCTCTCCTAGAGAGTGTAACTCATTGATGATGGAAGTGAACCTCGTATGCAAGTCTTGTATGTTTTCTTCCTCCTTCATCTTGAACAACTCATACTCGGTAGTGAGCATGTCTATCTTATATTGCTTTACTTGCGTTGTTCCTTCATGGGCTGTTTGCAGGGGTTGCCAGATTTCTTTTGCAGTTTGACAAGCAGAGATTCTATTGTATTCATCCGGCCCTATTCCACATACTAGAATTTTCTTAGCATGATAGTTCTTACAGCTTTTCTATCGGCCTCATTGTAGTCTAGTCTTGTTTTAGGCACAAGCAGTCCAACCTCTCCTACCTTGTGCATGGGAACGTGAGGTCCATCACAGATGATGTCCCATAGCTAGCCATGATGAAGTCGTGCATGCGAGTCTTCCACCATCCATAGTATTGACGGTTGAACCTAGGAGGTCGATATGTAGATTGTCCTTCCTCAAAGTTTGGTGGAGCAGCCATTACAAATCCTTTCTTGGTGTTAACCGTTTAGAAAGAACCCGCTCTGATACCAATTGTTAGTTTTAGGGGTCCACCAAACAATAGAGATACCAGGTCCTCTACCTGTTTTCACAGAGTTATATGCTAAAAAGTACGCAAGGAGACAAAGGATTTTTACGTGGAAAAATCCCACTCAAGGGGACAAAAACCACGACCTACACTTGTAGGATTTCAACTTCACTAACTTGTAATCTAGACTATTACAAGCCACTTTGAAAGGCAACCTTACAAAGACTTTGACACACTAACTTGTAACCACTATTACAAGCCACTTTGAAACTCTCTAGTTACAAAGACTTTGACTCATGACAACCTTTAGCCACAGTGAGATCAAGAGAATAAAAAGTAAAAAGAGATTCCTAACTAGTTGCTTTTACAAAAGCTAGTAGGATACAGTAAAAACAAAATACAAGATTACAACTCAACTAAGGACATTATCAATACTTGATGAGCACGTTTTGTAGGCCTTAGTGGAGTTGTCTTCTTGCTCTTGAAGCTCTTTAGTCTTTAATGCTTGAGAGCACTTAATGCTTGAATATTCCTTTTTGTCAAAGCTCAAGTGAGTAAGAAGAGTTTCTCTTGCTACAATATATCATCTTACATCACACGTTCCAAGAAGAATGCCTAATACCTTAAGGATATAAGGTTCAACCACAGGGAAGTGACTCCTGCACTGCTGCCCTGAGGCGTGAGTAGTGACAGCCAGTCACTTGTCTGGCACAGTTTCCTAAAGCTGTCAAGTTGATGTGTTCCGGTGTCTGTATGTCAGATGAGGGAGCAGGTCCCTCATTTGGTCTGTCCTCAGTTAGAGAGAGTGATCCGGAATTCCTGAAGATATAGATTGCTTGTGATGCTGTATGTGCATTAGGTCCCCTACCTGATTCTTCACATAAAAGTTTGTTAAGTCATCAAAACAAAAATGCAACTCATCACATAACATCATTCGAACTTAGTTGCACTCTCAAAACACCAAAATTACATCTGATTCAAGCCTAAGAACTTTGAAATTTCTAAAATTCACCAATGATGCCGAAATTATCCAAATCAAATCCGATTGACCTGAAATTTTGCGGACAAGTCCAAAATGACATTACGAACCTGTTCCAACTGTTGGAATTCTATTTCGACCCCGATAGCCTATTTGCCACTGCCGACTGAAAATCACCAAAAACTAACTTTCACCAATTCAAGCCTAATTCTACACCGGACATCACAAAATTGTTCTGAACATACTCCTAAGTCCCAAATCACCTAACGAAGCTATTCGAACCATAAAATCCGCATTCCGAGGTCGTTTACTAATAAGGCTATTTTCAAAGGCTAATTGACTGAATTCTCACTACAACTATTCGATTTCAAGCCTATCAACTCTAATACATCAATTACAGTATAACCAATCTATATCAAGTCAATAATAACAATTATACTGCAGGTTTTTACGTAACGACAGACCGGGTCGTTACGGAAGTACAGTACAGAAAGGTAGACATGCTTCCAAATTTAACAGTTAAAGCTCAAACAGGTAAGGTACGTCAAGTTCAAGTTAAACAAGATATGGTACATCTCGATATCTACATGTCAGTTATGTATACCAACTGAAGTACAAAACAATGATGAAATCATATGCATACTCTCAGAGTATCAATCACTTAGTCCTCCCATTCACTCCAAAACTTCTAATTTTCCAATTTTCACCTTTTTTTAAGCTTAAATCAACTACGGACCTCCAAATCACTATTCGGGCACACTATGAAGTCAAAAATCACCCAACGGAGCTATCAGAACCATCAAAACTCCATTCCGGAGCCATTTACACATAAGTCAACATCCTATCAACCTTTTCAACTTAAGCTTCCAACCTTGAGACTAAGTGTCTCAACTCATTCCGAAACATCTCCGGATCCGAACCAACTACCCTGACAAGTCACATAACAATAATTTAGCATAGTCTAAGCAGTAAATGGGGGAACGAGGCTACAACACTCCAAACGACTGGCTAGGACATTACAGTCGATGACTCACATATCATATATTAAACGGATAAGAACAAATGTTACACTTGATCTTAGCCAAAAGGCTTAGAAAAGTATGTTTTTCCACGTGTCGCTAGGACTCCTTTATCTCCAACTTTGTATATAGGATCTCTATTATTCAGTTGAAGTGAGATGATAAGAGCTTCTACACATTCCCTGAGAAATAAGATTATATTGGATACTACGTTAGTAGCTGAAAAGATTAGAACTTATATATAAGAATTAAGATATAAAAATCTCTTAATGGGTAAGACCTTTTGGAAGAAGAAAACGTTGAATTTAGCTTGGACAACTACATTCTGTACAAAAATTACAACAAATAGCAAAACCCATAGAGATAAATAAATAGATCAACAAAGGTACACTTGATAAATTAATCTGCCAAAGACCATAAAAAACAATAAAATAATATTGTCCCCAATGCCCGAATTCTTTACACCTCTTTAAACTGAATCATCAATAGCTGAGATGATTTCAACATAACATAATCATTTTTATTGGAATGGGGCAATCCACTTGGTAATGCTCCACTCCATGATCATGCATAAATTAGGCATCATGCCATTAGTAACTGAGCAAGGAATTCATACTAAAAAAATTTTAAAAAAAATTGCTCACCAAGATTTTGGTCTGGGATGGCAATTTGAACCCAAACTTATTTGATCTGCCCAACCCGTCCAAGGTTAGGCCAGTTGAAGCGCTCATTTATTGAACTCAGCCTATCTTGACACAACCCTTCTCAACCTATCTAAAATTGGGTTAATTTTTAGCTCAAATTAATCCATGTGTAACTTTACTAAAGTATCTTTAAAATATTTTTTTGTTTGATATTTTATATATTACCATAAAAAAGAAGTCTTATTTGATAATTAAATAATTCATCTGAAAACAATATACATTAATTAAAGTTTGGTATGAATTGGGCGGGTTGGCTTATGACTCAAATTTTAGCTAATTTTGACCCAACCTTTCTCATATCGTAACTCTTGGACGGGTCATTGACTTAACCCATTTTGACCCTCCTAAAATCAGCTCAACCACCCATTTCAATTGAATTTGTAACTTAAATTAATCTCCGAACCCCCTTTGCCACTTCACTTGACTTTTTCCTAATGTAAGGGAGATTCAACAGTTAAAGTTTTAATTTATAACCTAAATTATTTTCTCTATTTAAAGTATAACTTTTTAACAACTTCCTCCCCTTAGCTCCGCCACCTCATGCAATAGAGCCATCCAGTGCTTCGGTAAGACATCCGAATGGAAGAAATTTCTTGTACATAATGGAAGGAATTCTCTAATTTTCGTAAACTAATTTCAAGCTTGCTAATAGGTATTTTCAGCAGAATGCAAAGTTACTATCATAGAGGAGTTCTTAAAACGCAATTCAAACTCTTTTAGTTGGATCAATATCTATTAGATTTAAAAAAAATATGAAGCAAAAAAATATCGCATAGAAAAGTTGTATTTTTCGGGAATTATGATTTTGTATGAATTGATAAAACTCTTGTATAAGAAAACAACAATATGACGTTAATAAAAAAAGCCATAGTTGTATGCAAAAAATAATAGTGACTTAGTTCAATAAAATAAGATACCGTATATAAAATTAACCCGTAAATAAAACATCAAATGCATGTTGTCAAAATTAAGTTTTTTTAACATAGAAAATTTGGTTAAAATTTAAAATTTTGATTTATATTATTACACCTCTTCATCCCAAGCTGTTCTCCAAGTCATGAAGAAAAAATGCAGCTAATTGAGTAGCTACTCCACGTACCATTCCAATTTATATGCCCTGATAATAAAAAGAGAGGAAAAGATAATTTTCAAATGAAATAGGTCAGTCCCTGTAACGACTCGATCGGTCGTTTTGTGCTCCAACGCATCGTTCAGCGGTTTGAGGCTATGAGCGGCTTCATTTAAGGTACTATGACTCGTACGCGTGGTCGGAATTGAATTTCGAAAAGTTCAAAGTCAATATGGAAAGAGAATTCTCATTTCGGAAACCTTAAGTTGAAAGAATTGACTAAGATAGGATTTTTGAGTAACGACCTCAGAATCGGGATTTGAAGGTTCCACCAGGTTTGTATGATGATTTCGGACTTGGCGTATGTTCGGAGTTTTGGATGACTAGGGAGTGTTTCGGCTCCTATTGTGGAAGTTAGCACTTCAGAAGAATTTCATAAATTTGGGTTGAAGTGCATTTCAATGTTATCGATGTCCGTTTGGGATTCCGAGTCTGAGAATCGCTTCGTATGGTGATTCTGGTACTGGGAGCGCATCCGGAAGTGGATTCGGAGGTCCGTAGGTCATTTTGGGGTCATTTGGCGACTGTTAGAAATTTGAAGGTTTTCGAGAAGTTTGACCGGAAGCAGACTTTTTGATGTCGGGGCCAAATTTCGATTTCGAAAATTGGAAGAGCTTCGTAATGTCAAATGTGACTTGTGTGCAAAATTTGAGGTCAATTGGACGTGAGTTGATAGGTTTCGGCATCAGATGTGTAAGTTAGAAGTTTAATAGTTCAACAGGCTTGAATCGATGCGAAACTAGTAGTTTTGTTGTTATTTGGTATGATTTGAGGCCTCGAGCAGGTCCGTGTTATGTTATAGATCGGGTCAATATGATTGTACGGGGCCTCGGGTGTGTTTCAGGTTGTATCATGCTCTTATTTGATGTTTCAACGTCATTTATTTGGGAATAAAGGGTACCACATTAAGCAAATGAGCTCCAAATTCAATTTTTATTCAAACATTAGATCCGTATCGTAATTACGGAGCCATAGCAAAAAGAATCACCGAATTTAGACATCGTACGAGGAAGTTATGCTCATTTTCGTGCCGAAAAACTGTTGGTTTCTGGTGTGATCGCAATTGCGATGCCCAGTTCGCAATTACGAACTTTTTGTCGCAAATGCGACCTTTTCCAGCCCCTCCTTGTTTGCAATTGCGAAGGCTTTCTTCGCTTTTGCGAGGGTTCGCAATTGCAAACCCTGGATCGCAAATGCGACATCTGCAGCTTGTTTTCAACTGTATAAATCGGGGTTTGCTTCATTTTATCATATTTTGAACCCTAGGTCCGAGAGTGGGCGACTTTGAGAGAGGATTTTCGTATCAAATCACTGGATAAGTTGCTCTAACAAATTTTCAATTATATTTTGTGATTATTCCTTAGATTTAACATCAAAATTCATGAGAATCTAAAGGAAAATTTGGGGTTTTGAAGAAAAACCTAAAAAATTGGTATTTTGGGATTTTGACCACGAATTTGGGCATGGAATTAGCAATAAATTATATATTTGAGTTCGTGGGATTATGGGTAAGTTTATCTTCAAAAAAATTCGAAATACGAACACGTGAACCCGAGGGTGATTTTATCGACTTTTTGAACGAAGTTGTAAATTGTTGTAAATAGGATTATAATGAGTCTTAGAGTATGTATTTATGGAATTGCTCAATATTTGACTAGTTTTGGAGCGTCGAGCATCGATTTGAGTTGTTTGAAGGGCTTGGGAGCCGGTTATGGGACTTCAGAGCGAGGTAAGTCTCACTTCTAACCTTGTAAGAGAGAATTAACCCCATAGGTGAACTAAATTATTTTGTGCTTCTATTTGTGGGGTCTACGTGCACACGAGGTAACGAGAGCCCGTACGTAGCTACTAGTTATGCCTATATCCGGGTAGTTTTAGGCTTACATCATGCCTTGTTGATATTATTATTGATTTATGTTTATTGTTTGCCTTGAGAAGAAGCAGGATTGAGTATGCTTATTAAATACTTTTGAAAGGAGTCGAAATTGTTATAAAAATGGAGATCTTGAAAGTTTCATTAAAATTTCATATTTTGAAAAGAATGAAAGAATACTTTAATAACTTGAGAAATCTATATTTTTACCGCGTCGCATGGGTAATTCTTTTAAACTATATTTTACCGCGTCGCATGTATGATTCGCGAGCGGGGGTAACTCTTTTAATCTATATTTTACCGCGTCGCAGGTATGATTCGTAAGCGAGTTATTTCTTTAAATTAATGTTTAACTGCGTCGCATGAATAATTCGCGAATGAGGTATTTCTTTAAATTTATGTTTAACCGCGTCGCATGAATGATTCGCGAGCGGGGTATTTCTTTAAATTTATGTTTAACCGCGTCACATGAATGATTCGCGAGCGGGGTATTTCTTTAAATTTATGTTTGACCGCGTCGCATGGATGATTCGCGAGCGGGGTAATAGATGCATGTATGATTCACACTGTTCGACCCTCGACAGTGCACAATTTATATTTATGTTGGATCAGGCCGAACGTCCTAAGTGGTATTTGTGTGTGTGATAATAGGACTGGAAGTCCCTTTTATATATAATTAGTATAAAGTTATTGTTTGTGTAATTATGTGTTTTAAAGGGAGGATGTGGTTTAAGCTCTTAAATATGGTGAAGACTTATTCAATTATTTCTTGTTCTGAATCTTATTATTGTATATCATGCTTAATTAGAATTTTATGTTATCATATTATTGGCCCTTAGTAAGTGTCGAAGTCGACCCCTCGTCACTACTTCTTCGATGTTAGACGGGATACTTACTGGGTACGCGTTGTTATTGTACTCATACTACACTTGCTGTATATTTTGATGTACAAGTATATGTATGGATAGTGGCCTTGTGGGCGCATCAGCATGGTTGATACGGGGACTTAGGTGAGCTGCATTTTATGAGACGATATGCAGCCGACAGAGTCTCCTTCAGAGTACTTGTATCTCCCTTTTTGTCAAAATTTATATTTTGGACAGTTGTTGTATTTTAATTTACTTCCTAGCAAAAGCTCATGCACTTGTGACACCGGGTTCTGGGATGATTATGGGATGTTTAGTATTGAAATTTGAAAACGTTAATATTATTCTTTAAAGTTCGTTCGTTACTAGTTAAATTGATGGAAATTTATGTTTTCAGAAGTACTAAAAGGAGACTTAAATTTGCTATTTAGTGTTGGCTTGTCTGACAGTGGTGTCCGGCGTCATCACGACCTTTAATAGATTTTGGGTCGTGACAATATGGTATCAGAGCACTAAGTTCACTTAGGTCTCACGAGTCATGGACGAGTCTAGTAGAGTCTTGCGGATCGGTACGGAGACGTCTGTACTTATCTTCGAGAGGCTGCAGGGCTGTTAGGAGAACTTCCCTTCTTGATTCCTAATCGTGCGATTTGATTCATTTGAGGCTTATGCCTTTGTTTCTTTCCTATTCAATCTTATGCGACGCGAAGCGCTTGTTATAAATCGGGAATTGAGGAATTGTAATGATACTACAGATTTGGTGCAGGATGTTTCTCCCTACGTATTTGATTGGGCTATTGTCGTCGCCTTGCAGAAGGCCGATCTATCATTTCATCTCGGTATCAGTATTACCTAAAGTTTTGAGATTTGGCATTGATTGTTATGACGATTCGTCCGTTGCTATCGCATAGTGTGGTGTAATAGTAGGATGCTTGCGTCGAAGCAGTGAGTGACTTGGAAGGATGCTTACTCAGTGCAAGATTCAGAGATTCAATATTTTATTTATGGCGGAGGAAAGACAGCCGGACTATGAGTTTCCAGGTTGGGTTGTTGGAGTAACGAGACTTGGTATTTTCAAGCGTGGTGGAATTTTCATATGTGATGTGGTGTCATTGTCCTTGTTGAACACGTTACGTTTGTTGGTGTTATGGTTTTCTTCAATTCGTCTTTGGGCACAGTAGCGTGAAATAGTACTGGAGCAGCGGCTATCAGATATCACGGTGTGCGGAGGTTCAAAATCGAATCGGTGTTCCTAGTGTTGATGGCTCGAGGAAGATGATTCTCGGAAAGGGTTAAAGTTAGTAGTGATTTATTGGTTCAAGTGATACATAGATAGATTTTGACTTAAGGCAACAACTGGGCGGCGAAAGATAAGGAAGGACATATGAGAGGTGTCTTGCGGTGGTTAAACTTCTAGAAGGCCAAGTGTAAGAAGCAGGAGTCGAGCAGTTGCTTAGTGGATGAGTTTGACCAAAGTGGGAGAGAGGCGGAGTAGCATATGGGTTATGTGGTAGGATGACTACAAACCTTGAGAAAAGTGTAGCGAGATTTGGGATTCATGGTGGATAGTGACTAGGTCTACGGACTCAATTTGGAACATTGGCTATTATACGACGGGAGATTTGATACGACAAAAATGAGTTACTTGATATGAAGAAAGATACAACATGACTTTGGATTGGAATGTATTGTTGCACCTTTAGTTGATGTCCATGAGGAGTGAACGGACTTGTAAAACCGGTGAATGAGCCCGAGCTTAGGATGGGTTACTGAGTTTGTAGTAATTGTACCCAGTGCAACGACATTGGAAGATGTCAGCATGTAATTTCCACATGTGGGTTATCTCATGTGAGCAAGACAGCGGTCCCATGGTGTTGATGAAGCTTCTACGAAGGATTCTGCCTGTTATCTTGTAAGAGGTCGAATATGTGAATGTGGTTAGTGATTCAGAGTGTTCATAAAAGGTCAAACAGAAGGATTTCGAGGAACTTGGCGAGTTGGTTGTGCAAGATCAGGTCGACGATGTAGAAAGAATCTTGGTGGGTTCCAGAGTTATGTAATAGGTGGATCCAAGCTAAGCGGGAGAGTCCCACCGCCTATGATTGGGTTGCATGGTTATCTACTGGTGAAAATTCTGGTTATCGGCATATTGGTGGGTTATTACAGCTAAGGGAAGAGAACATAAGTGGTAATTTGAGCATAGGATTTGATAAATATGTGTTATAATTAGCCTTATTGACTCATGTTTAGGCTTTGGGAAGATTCAGAATTTACGCTTCGTACATAGGTGATTTATAAGGGAAGTGATTCAGTCATGTGCTTCATTGAGAGGGTGTTCATGTGCTAGAAGATCCTTGGAGTTGATTATATTCGGGACCAAGTCAAAGTGGGTGACTCTCAATAACGGTCCTAGTGGATTCAAAGGTTAAAGTGTGGTGCCTAAGGATTTCGAGTCCATGGTATGGTTGAGTATTGAGCTTTTTCAGCGGAGTATGAAAAGGGGCTTGGAGTGTTCTGTGCCATCTTTGGCATACGGTGTAGCATGAGAGGAATGGGAGAAAATGACTTCGGATTCATGGAGAGATTATCAGAATAAGTGTACCAGTTGAAGACGCGGATATACGCGCAATGAGGGTATGAGATGGTTCATGATGTTTGAAAAATGGGGCTATTATTATTCCTAAGTCAAGCTTAGAGTAAATTAGAAGAAGTTGAATCAGTTAGCAATGGTTGAATTGGTATGTTAGGTGCAGTGAACGACATAAATTTGAAAGTTGAGGATCAAGGTTGCAGTTCGGTGTTGTCAAGGATGTCACGAGCTCGGATGAGAAAGATAAGAATTTAGATATGTAGAGTAAGATGGTATTGTTTTTGGCGTCACCTAAGTTCGATGTCATGTGTAAGAGGCCTTGTGTATTGATTTGTGGATTCTTGATTTGCTTTACAGCTTTAGTGCGGTCGGTGGTATGGATGTGTAAACTTGTTACCTGATACCGAAGGTCGTGGGAGCGTGTCCCAAGGGAAGATTGTATAAGAGTGGCATGTAGTCACTTAATTGAGTGAAGATTGAAACCGAGTATGAAGATTGTGGTAATATCGCTAATTTGAGAATTTAAGCCAGGAGGGCGTTCGTTTCATTTGGTTGTGGATTGTGGAAGTTTGTTCCGGTTATGATGGATGTTCTTGTGTGTTATGGGAAAAAGGGTTATTATGGATGCTTGAAAGGTTATTAGCCTGGTACGGTGAGATCAGAATCGGCTTGAGGTCCGTGGATGGATTTAAATATGAATATGGGCTCTATATCAGGCCGGATGTGTTCATTTCAGCATAGTACTTCTTATGGAGGAGAATTCGGACGTTGGATGTCGTTTCGACGTCGACTTTTCATGTTGCTATATTGTGCCATGTGAGTTATGAAACGACTTGATAAGTTTCTTATGCGTTGAGGTTCCGCGTAGCGATGGTGTTATATGAGTAGAATGGCTCTAGAGATTTAGATAATATATCACACCTTAGTTGTGCTTGATTTTTGTAACGTAGGGTGCTATCTGTCTCCCTAAGGATGGTATTATGCACTTATCATGCTTGTGGCCGATATTCAGATATTTTGTAGTGATGAGCATTCTTGCTCGGTAAGTATCTCCTTATATAGATTTTATGTGTGGAGCGGGTGACACGCCGCCACAGGTATGTTGTTTGGATTGGGTTGCATGCCGCAATAGTGTGATGTTGAGTACAGTTCCCAATATCTATTTTTGTGTGTTTTGTTTACCATTTTTTGAAGAAGGTTCATGACATCCTTTAGGTTGTTCAACTAGTTACGTGGTAGAGTAGTCCCTTTCAGAGTTTGTTATCCTTATGTATCACATTCGAGTTGGTAGCTTGTTGGCACATTGTGGCATCATATGAGACTTTTGTTCATGTTTGGGGTGGATTATTGCCGGAGCAGCTCGTATTGGGTGAGACGAGATTATTGGATCTAGGATCAGTGTGATCAGATTATATGAAGTATATTAAAGAGCAAATACCATTATTTGGTTCATAATGAGGTGATGATCCTAGTCAAGAGGAGAGATTCAATCATTTGTTGACTCTGCAGTTGGTTATAAATTTCTACACATTTCTTTCGTCGTGGCGGTATTTCAGGAGTTGGAACAAGACTTATATGTGTCATGAGGTGAGTTATGGGCATCAGATTCGTAGAATTTCAGCTATTGGAATCAGAGAATGATATTATGGTCACGTGAACTATGCGGTGCATGGTGTGAATTCAGCAAAGGTATGTAATCATGTTTTGGTACGGTGGGTAATGAATGATACGGTGTTTGTATGTTGAAAGCGGACCTGGTGGAAATTTCCGGATGTTGGAATTTGGCTCTAAGGCTAATTTGACTAAATAAAAAGGGGAATCTTCAGATTTGTTCGAGAAAATGTGCTCAACTGAGTTATGAAGCAGGAAGCATAGGAAAGAGCAGTAAGAGCAAGAGCAGTCTGCAAAGCAACTGGTTGAAGCATGGCAATGGGAGAATACTTTGAATGAATGTTGAATGGAACTGGGATAGGAACTGCTATTGGAGGATCTTTGCCTAGAACCGAAGATGACCTTTAGCTAGCCGACCATGTGCCAGAAGTCTATACTGGCATTTCACGAGTAGGGGCACGAGGCATTAAATAGTGATTTCAGACAACTCTAGCGCATTTCTTAGCACGTTCGAGGACGAACGTATGTTGAAGTGGGAGAGAATGTAATGACCCGATCGGTCGTTTTGAGCTCTAGCGCATCATTCAGCGGTTTGAGGCCATGAGCAACTTCATTTTAGGTATTATGACTCATACGCGTGGTCGAAATTGAATTTCGGGAAGTTCAGAGTCAATTTGGAAAGAGAATTCCCATTTCGGAAACCTTAAGTTGGAAGAATTGACTAAGATTGGATTTTTGAGTAACGACCTCAGAATCAGGATTTGAAGGTTCGAGCAGTTTTGTATGATGATTTCGTACTTGTGCGTATGTTCGGATCGGGTTTTGGATTACCCGGGAGCGTTTCGGCGCCTATTGTGGAAGTTAGCACTTTAGAAGAATTTCATAAATTTGGGTTGAAGTGCATTTCAATGTTATCGATGTTCGTCTGGGATTCCTAGTATGAGAATAGCTCTGATTGGTGATTCTGGTACTAGTTGCGTGTCCGGAAGTGGATTCGGAGGTCCATAGGTCATTTTGGGGTCATTTGGCAAAAGTTAGAAATTTGAAGGTTTTTGAGAAGTTTGACTGGAAGTGGACTTTTTGATATCGGGGTCGGATTCCGATTCTAAAAATTGGAGTAGGTTTGTAATATCAAATGTGACTTGTGTGAAAAATTTGAGGTCAATCGGACGTGATTTGTAATATCAAATGTGACTTGTGTGCAAAATTTGAGGTCAATCGGACGTGATTTGTTAGGTTTCGGCATCGGATGTGGAAGTTAGAAGTTCAATAGTTCATTAGGCTTGAATCGATGCGAAACTAGTAGTTTTGATGTTATTTGGTATGATTTGAGGCCTCGAGCAGGTTCATGTTATGTTATGGAGCGGGTCAATGTGATTGGATGGGGTCTCGGGGGCCTCAAGTGTGTTTCGGGTTGCATCACGCTATTATTTGATGTTTCAACGTTGTTTCTTTGGGTATAAAGGGAACCACATTAATCTAATGAGTCCAAATTCAATTTTTATTGAACCATTAGATCCGTATCGTAATTGTGGAGCCATAGCAAAAAGAATCATTGAATTTGGACACCGTATGGGGAAGTTATGCTCATTTTCGTGTCAGGAAAACTGATGGTTTCTGGTGTGGTCGCAATTACGGACTTTTTGTCACAAATACGACCTTTTCCAGCCCTTCCTTGATCGCAATTGCGAAGGCTTTCTTTGCTTTTGCGAGGGTTCGCAATTGCAAACCGTGGATTGCAAATGCGACATCTGCAACTTGTTTTCAGTTGTATAATGATCGGCTCTCACCCACACTACCATTAAAGTAGGAAGATGAGGGTCGGTGCAGCTTTTACCCGAAAGGTCGGGATAGAATCCTCAAGGAATTATGATTTGGAGTGAGTTCCTAAGTGATCTGGCAATGGTTCGTGTTCTTGATTACACTTTTCATAATTGTTGGTTTTGTACTATACCTATGATTTATACTAATGATAATTTCAATTGAACTACTATTATCTTTTGGGTTGTTTTCTAATTGGATAAAGGCACTAGGGTTATGGCTTCTTACCTAGGCGAGTAATCAACAGATTCTAATATCTAAGGCAAAGATGTTATTCGGGGAATTATGAAAATAGCCAAATGCTCCAAAGTTACCCACTCTATACCTCTCGGTAGTTTGAGTGGCTATGCCTAATTGCCTTTCTCAAGATCAATTGGGTGTCAAATTTGCACAAGCAATATGGGCTCAAGTAGGGTTTTAATCTCTCAAGGTTTAACCCGTTAATTGGGACTGTCAATTCTCATGATTTCATCCCAATTCCTTGTTGGGTTGATTTTCTAGACTCAAGTCCTCTTTTTCAAGAAGGACCCAAGTCAATTGAACACCAATTAGTGTTTGCAACCACTAATCTTAACAATAAAACCACAAATCAACCCAAATATCCATCACTCTAAACATCTAAGCCCTAATCTAGAGAACCCATTAATTACCACACTAGGGTTGAGCCACAACCCTAGCTAATGGGTTTAGCTACTCATAATCAATGAAGAAATCAGAGAAATAGATGAAGCAAGACCCATGTAATTAATTTATAAGCTAAAATATGAAGATTCAATGTTGAAATGAAGCTAAAATTGCAACAAAAGATGAAAGGAAAATATCCACGAGCTGCTCACTACTGTTGATACAAAGCTTAACCTAAAAAAAAATACAAAAGAAGCTATTTATACTTAGTCGAAAATTCCGGACAAAAATGCCCCAGCGGGGTCACCGCGGATCGCGAAGAATGGACCACGGTCAGCGAAGGTCTTCTGAAGCTGGGGTGTTTGAACCTTTTGATCGCGGACCGCGTAAAATAGACCGCAGTCCGCGGTACCTTTAGCCTTCCAAATGAGTCTCTCTGAATCTCCTCACCGCGGTCCGCGTAGAATGGACCGCGGTCGCGGTGGAATTTTGCCTTGTAAACCATTCTCTGAACCTCACCATCGCGGTCCGCGTAGAATGGACCGCGACCGCGGTGGATTTTTGCCTTAAAATCACTTCTCTGAACCTCACCATCGCGGACCGCGAAGAATGGACCGCGGCCGCAGTGGTCACTTGAGCTTGCCCTTTTTGTTGTTCTTGGTACTTGGGCACGATTCACTCCTTTTTGAGCAGATCTTTGACTGTTTGTCATCCTTTTTGGCTCAATCCTGCAACAAGCACAACATGTCAGCCTTTTGGGCTATTTTATGTACAAATGTATCCAAAACTTACGCAGTTAGAGTATAAAACAAGGTAAAATCCCTAGTTATCAACTCCCCAAACTTAAGCTTTTGCTTTTCCTCAAGCAATCAAAATAATCCTCACCCCTTTTTGAGTAATTCAAAGAAAATTCGGCTATTCTAAGGTAACCTCTTCTAGCATCAATTGGGACCAACAATTGTCCTCAATGCAAATGAATCATTAACAACATTTGACCCTTTTAAAACCATGGATTTAAGTGCGACACAAGAGCATCAAGAGTTGACTCGACTCATCAACGAAACTCTTACTATCACTTTGGTCATTGTGGAACCCAAACTCATACTCCTCAACTCTCCCTAAGAAAACCTCACTTTAGAAATGTACACTCAGAACGAGGATAATGGGAGTTCACTCATCTCTCTCAAAGAAAAGACTCAAGTCCGGCTCAAAGTACCATAGACTTGCCCCTTATGTGAGTCACCACTAATGTAAGTTTCATTAAACTCAAGATCATATAGGGCTTTTGTGGGTACATGATGAAGGCTTTTGGTTAATGGTAGGAAATATTTGGTCAAAGTGAGTTCGATCTTCCCTTAAGCACTTCACTTGTTTCACATTCTCTTGACTTCTTGAGTCAATTAGTTCTTTTTGAAGGGTTGGAGAGACATACTGTCACACCTTTTTGTTCTTTCAAATCATTCTTCTCCTTTCTAAGCATTTCACATCTTTAATCTCATTTCTTTCACTGATTCCCTTTATTTCTTCTACTTTGTTCATTATTTTTGGCTTTTTCTTTTCTTTCGTTTTCATTGCCTTTCCTTTTCTTTCTTCTTGTACCTTCTTCTTCACTTTGTTACATTCCTCGTCTCTCCCTCAAACTTACGTTTTTGCTTTGTGCTAGGGGAAGAAGGGGGTGCCAAGAGAAGGTTAAAATTGGTACAAGCTTGTATCATGGCTTTTTGAAAGAAAAGGGTCTAAGGCTCAAAGGGGTTGACTAGGGAAATTGTCATTGGGAGGCTATGGAGATGTTCAAGTCACTATTCGGATCAAGGAGAGCCTATAATCACCTCTTAAGTCAAACTTCACTTATGATTTCGCCTAGACAAACATTCAGGGCAAGTTCTAGACTAATGGCACAGGACTTGGACTTGCAATTCAAAACCTCACCACTCAAGATATGGGATTGCTAAAGAAACAGAGTCGGGGTCCTACAACGACCTCAATTATGCTTTGAGCAACACAATGGTCCCGAAAAACCATTTGATGATTATCAGTCAACACAAGAGTCTCAAGGTCACAACTTTCACCATCATAAACACAACGATTTGTTTTTGACCATAGGATCAAAGGCAAATGTGTTAGGCCCAAGTGAAGCTTTTCTTGAGGCACCTTTATTCACTAGCTATTAAAAAGAAGCAAAAAGAAAAATAGACTCAAACCCTTAAGAAAGTTGTCACACCATCCATCCTCGGGAAGAGCCACCCGGTTCACACAAATTTCACCTTTGGAAAGAATCGTGGCATTAAGAAAACCAAAGGCTTATTGCACGCGAAAACTTCAAAACAAGAAGCTATAAAAAGGGGAAAATGCGGAAAGTAAAATGCGTAAGATAGAATGAATATGTACATGAGGGGATTTAGTCGAATATACATAAGGGGATGAATGTATACATTAGAAAGTAACTTTATATACAGACCAAAAGTGAAAAATACTGAAAGTAGTGGAATAGTAAAGTTATTTACATACCAAAATCAAAAGAAAGCATAATAAAAAGAAAATATTATCTGAATTATACAGTCATCCAAATCAATCAAATTCAAAATAGGGTCACTCCCCCAACTGAAAGCTAGCATTGTCCTCAATGCTAACTTAGCAAAATAAGCACAAAATATAAGGAGAAAGAGAGTAAAGAGAAACTCCCTATTGGCCCTCTACATGTGTGGGTCTCGGGGTCTGTGGACTGTGGGGGAACCTGTGACTGGTCCCCAGAGCCCTGTGCCTCCGGCTGGACTTGGGCCTGGTCCTGCACCTCCTCTGTACTCTGGGCCTGTGCTAGTGGGTCTGCCAACTCTATCACTAAGCCCTTTGTATGGGGAAACACCCTTCTCCTCTTTGCTGGCCTTTCAATCTTTGGCTCTTGCTCAGGCTGGGAAACAGGGTCCTGAAGCAATAGGTCCTATGGCAGGTGGTCTTCCTTCAGCTTGTCCACCTCCTTCCTCAGCTCCTTCATTGACTCCTTTGATGCACGAGTCTTCTTTAGCCTCTTTGTCTCCTTTGCAAGCTCCTTTAACGCCTTCCCTTGGGAGTCAACAACATCCAGAATCTTCTTTTGATTGTCAAGGATTTTCTTCTGGTTGGCCAGAAGTTCCTTGAGAGAATCCTCAACTGACTGGGGTACCTGTGGTGGAGGGGGAGTAGCCTGGGCTACCACAGATGTAGAAAGTACATACAGCTTAGAAGTAGCTGCCTGCATCCAGTTGTTGATACTGGCAAGTGACTGGCTAAATCTGTGGGCAGTCAGAGGATATGCCCTGGATGCAGGAATGCCTGGATCAACTAAAGTGGAGGGTCCTGGAGCACTCTCTGGGATGGCTGACTTGGGCTAAGAAGGTTCCACTACACCCACTGGCTCTTCAGACTAGCCAGTGGAAGCAATGGACTTACCCCTGAACTTCTTGATCTTTGGGTTGTCATCACTCTGAAGATCGTACCAAGAGAACAGAGCTTTGGGCTTCACCTTCGTGTCAAAATTCCTCTTTTCTGCTCCTTGGTCCTCAAAGTAAATGGTCAGGAAGTTTGGGAAGGGGTAAGCTCTATCACCTTCATTTACCACCCGGTTGATAACGGTGGACATGACATTCCCAACATTAACCGGGTACCCAGCCATTATAGAAGCAATCAACACAGCCCGCCGGAGAGGAATACAGTTTTCATGGAAGGTGGGGTCCAGTCGGCTACACACAAATGTCTCCCAACCTTTGGCCTCAAAATTCAACGTTCTCCTTAAGATTGTCTTGCCATCTTGCAACCAGTCAAGGGTTTCACCTGGGATGGACAAGTGCTCCGCTAGCCAATGACGGGCCTCATCACCCGCACCCAACTTCTCTAGGTACTCTATCTCATCTACATCATCAAACTTCAGATATGCATTCAATGTCGCCCCATCAAAAGGTACAGTGAGATTCCTCACCATGGTTGCCTTGGAGTCCTTCTTAAGATAGGCCAAATTTGTGTAAAACTCCTTGACAAGATGTTCATTGGCATCCGGCAAGTAGCAAGATAAGTAATCCCAACCCTTTATCTCCCTGAATTATCATTTCATATTGGGGTTGAGTGGCAATAGATCCTTGATGTGAACCTGCGCTCCGGTATCAATTTCCTCTCCTTACACCATTCCCCGAATTTATGTAAGGATGGCTCACTCACGAATCTGTCTTTCCACACCACAAGATTCCTTGTTCTCTCAACTCCCCCAACTTGGGGTTCACCCCCTGTTTGGGGTTCATCTTCAGCTTCTTCATCTCCGGAATGTTCTCCTGACAGGGAAGCTGTGGGTGAGGTGGAGTCTGTATGGACACTCCCTGCTGTTGAGCCTTCACATGACTCAAAATTGGCTGGTTCTGGGGAAGGGGGAGAGACACAGGGATCATTAGTCAACCTAAACCTCTCTGGGTAGTCTATGTATTCTGGTATTGATTCTGAAGAGGCTTCGGAAGGTACATAATCACTCTCCGAATGGGAGGCAACTTTGTCTAGTGTCCGGATTATTTTCCTGGTACTTTTCATAGCTTCCCGGACCTTTGGAGAAAGTTTTATCATTCCCTTGCCTCACCCTCAGTATGACTCTCCCCTGCCACCAGGTTTACGGCCACCACCTCGTGATTGGACAATTCTCTGCAAGTTCAAATAATTTAAACATTGTTAGTACCCAAGCAGTGGATAGATGGGAGCATAGAAGAACATCAGATACAGAGTAAGGAGTTTGTAGAAGTGGGACCGCGGACCGCATAAAAGCGACCGCGGTCCGCGAAGAGGAAAGTGTTCAAGAATTAGTTCTTTGAATGTGGCCACCATGGATCGCGTAAAAGCGACCGCGGTCCGCACTCACGCACCGCAGATCGCACAAAAGCGACTGCGGTCCGCGAAGAAGTGGGATGCAGATTACCTCCTCTCTGAAGTCAAGCACAACAGACCGCGAAGAAGCGACCGCGGTCCGCGGTCAACACCTGGAGACTGATAATCCATGCACCGCGGTCCGCGAAGAAACAACTGCGGACCGCGCTCATACCAATAAACTAGGGTTTCAATTTGACAGTAAATTTCAAGTTCAAATGTACATGTTATGAAAACCCTAAGTGTTTAATCAGTGAAATGGACTACAAATGGTCTAAATTGAGAATTATGAACAAACCCTAACATGGTTAATGGCTTAAAGAAGAAAAAGGGTGAAAAGAGAAGAAAATCTGATAAATAAACAATAAAATAATCAAATTAAGAAGTTATGGAATCATAATTACACTTACTAGATGTTGGGATGAAGAGTAGATGAATGAAATGCACACTTGAAAATATGAAGCTTGAGACACAGGTAAAATTTTCACTTTGGAGAGTTAAGTGCGTAAAGTGTAAAATGATTCCCTGAAGGTCTATTTATAGAAGGGACATGGGGCCCACTATAGTTACCCACTGCGGACCGCGAAAAAACGATCGCGCGCCGCGATTCTTCTGTTTTACTAAGCATTGGACACTTGGCCACCGCGGACCGCGAAAACACGAGCGCGGACCGCAGTGGTCCATCGCGGTCCGCGAAAAAAAGTACCGCGGCCGCGAAGCAAACTTTAGAGACTTGTTTTCATAAGAGATGTCACCGCGGACCACGAAAAGAGGACCGCGGTCGCGGTGCAAACTTCAGAGAGCAGTAAACCAAGTGCAACTTTTTGCCCTGTATCAAAATAATCCTACAACATCCCAAAACCAGTTAGTGCAGAAATGACTCCTAGACTGCCAAGAAAATCAAAGAGAAACAAAAATAAAGACACATGGGTTGCCTCCCAAGAAGCGGCTGATTTAACGTCGCGGCACGACGCATGTTACCAAGTTTATTTGAGATGGATAAGTGCCACTACATGGCTGTCGTCAATTTTTCCCAGGTAGTGCTTGACCCTGTGCCGATTTACTCTGAAAATCTCCCCACTTTTGTTCTTTAGGTCAAGTGCACCAAACAATGTCACAAACACAACTTCAAAAGGTCTGCTCCATTTTGACTTAAGCTTTCCCGGAAACAGACGTAACCGAGAATTGAACAAGAGAACCAAGTCACCTACTTTGAACTCCTTGCCACGAGCATACTTATCATGAAGGTACTTCATTTTGTCCTTGTACAAGGACGAACTGGAGTAGGCATGTAATCTGAATTCGTTAAGTTCATTAAGCTGCTCCACACGAAGATTGGCTGCCACATCCCATTCAAGATTCAACTTCCTCAAGGCCCACATGGCCTTGTGCTCTAACTCAACCGGTATATGGAAAGCTTTCCCAAACACCAATCGGTATAGAGACATACCGATCGGGGTCTTGTAGGCAGTCCTATAAGCCCATAGAACGTCATCCAACTTCTTTGACCAATCGGTCCTATTTGCATTGACCATTTTTGACAATATGCTCTTTATTTCCATGTTTGAGACTTCAACTTGGCCACTCGCCTGGGGATGGTAGGGGTGGTAACTTTGTGATTTACACCATACTTTAAAAGCAAGGTGTCAAAAGCCTTATTACAGAAAGGCGACCCCCCATCACTAATGATTGCACGAGGCGTGCCAAACCTTGTAAAAATGCTCTACTTGAGAAATGCAACAACACTCTGGGCCTCATTGTTGGGTAGAGCCACTGCTTCAACCCATTTAGAGACATAATACACCGCCACGAGAATGTATGTGTTCCCACAAGAGCTAACAAACGGCCCCATGAAATCGATACCCCATACATAAAAAATATCCACTTCGAGAATAGTATTGAGAGGCATCTCATATTTCTTTGAAATTCCCCCGGCCCTCTGACACTCATCACATCTCTTTACTAAGTCACCGACATCTTTATACAATGAAGGCCAAAAGAAACCACAACTCAAAACCTTTGAAGCTGTTCTTGCCCCTCCATGATGACCACCATATGGTGAGGAGTGGAAAGACTCAAGAATCGGCATTTGTTCTTCTTCCGGTACACATCACTGGGTGACCCCATCAGTGCAAATCTTGAAAAATATGGCTCATCCCAATAGAAGTCCATGTTATCCCTCCTAAGCTTCTTCCTTTGGTTAGAA